>JAQQAE010004030.1:0-19318 GCA_029823295.1 Pseudamia nigra | reverse complement strand
GCCATTTCAAATCACATTCTTTTAGCCCTGCGTTCTTTTTGGAACACACAAGTGCAAAGTCGCTATGAGCAGCATTGCATTATTTTTAAATTTGTATTTTTCCACCCTAATTTGTTTTGTAATAATAATAGTAAATGACACATTTTATTATCATAGGTGCTATGAAGGAGGCCAGTGACAACTACTGGAGGAAGCTCTGTTTGGATTCAAAAAAGCCTTGGCTCCCATAGAGACACACTGGACATCTGTATAAAAATACTGAGTCAATATTTATTTATTTTTGGGGGTGTTTGCGTGTATGTCATTTGGACTAATAATATTTCTCTGTTATTTAGATAGAAGTAAAGTAACAGGCAGGCTTCATGTCTGTGGTATTAGGCTTTGATTGACAGGTCTGCATGACAGCTCCACTTGCCCACAGACCCAGTCAGACCTTCATAGCTTCTATTTATTTGCCAAAACACATTTTTCCATGAGACAGCTTGACAGTAGTTGTGGTTACACTGGCAACACTGTAAAACGACTTTGTAAGGCAACACTTTTTGTTGTGTTTAGCACTGGTGTAGCCATACATTCCTCACTGCTCCTGCAGCTCTGTTCTACTTGTCCAAAAACGGTCACTTCTGGCTTTTTGGCTCTAACATGGCAACCAGGAAGGTGGAGCACAATTGGCATCAACACACTAGTTCAGAAGCCAATGATGCATTTTCTGTTTAGTCATTGTTTAAAGCTGTTCTGGTCAAAATATATAGTAGAAATTATCCCAATATTCTGATTGGTGTGATGTGTTACAACATAAACCTGAAAAACACATTAACTTTGAAAGTCCAACAGATTTTACATTTGTTTAATTTACAGTGAATACAATCAATTCCCTTGTGATTTACCATATTTTCTAGATTATAAGTCACGTTTTTTTGCCTAGTCTGGCGAGGGGAGCGACAAATACATCGCAACGACTTATATTTTGGAATAAATAAACATACCGGAGCGACTTTTAATCAGGAAAATACGGTATGTAACAAGGTACCACATGTATTTCCGATGTAATCTGATACAGACATGTCAGTTGCATGTTGCAAATGCAGGTTTGACCAACCCTCCTGATGTACGTAACTCAAATCTTAGGTCTACTCAACATCTACGCAAGTGACATTTGTAACATTACACCTGTAAAATAGTCCCTTCAACAAATAAATAAAGAGAAAAAAAAGGAGAGACCTAAAAAGCGGTAATCCCAACTCAACCAACTAACATCAAACCATCAGTGATTTCCACAGGATTTATCTCACGGCTCAACAGATGCTTTGAAGTCCCAAGTCTTAAGCAGCTTGTTAGGTTTCTCCACACAAACCGAGACATCACAGTTTGGGTTGTCAACAACAGTGTGATTAATCTGATAAGACTATCCTGTGTGTGAATATCAAATGGGCTTCAGTTGCCGCAGATGTTTTACAAACAGCAAGTGTGCATTTTGGTGATGTTGCACTCACATTTATGCTTTTTCATATTGTGAAAAGTACAGTTTCATGTCATAATCTAACCCAGGGCTCAGGGCTTTACTATCAAAATTCTCACATGAACAAGAATAATAAAAAGCTCCATTTGAGATAAATGGAAACAAGCCATTTGGATTTGTGGATATTTGTGATGTCACAAATATATAATCACTGAGTCCTCAGTCGGTCCTCCAGACCCACCAGAACTGCCAAAAGTATTGTGACATCCTGGGATTATGTGGCGGTATCTGTGGCACAGACAGAAAACGGGTATGATTTAATGTACAGTAGCTCATATTCATTGAAATCAACAAATGCTAAAACGTTCCATTTGATACGCAGCTTGGAAAAGGTTTCAGACATTGTAGAATGAAGGATTTCTGTGACATTTTGAACTGAAAGATAAAATACACATTCTAACGATTTATAAGAATTAAATTGACTCAGTGCGTTCAGCATATTTCCTTTAAACCACGAGTGTCCAGTCATGGAGGGTCAGGACACTGCATTTTGCTTTCCAACCAGTTTCTTCAGTGGGGGATTTGACTAAATTCCTTGCCACTGATTGCTCTTCATGAAAACACCTGCTTTGGTGAGTGGCTGGAAGCAAAACCCGTGGTGTCTTGGCCCTTCATGGCAATGACTGGACAGCCCTGCTTTAAACAAAATGCCAGTGGTTGCCAAAAAGTCGAGATGCTTACTTCTGCTTCTAACCCAGAATAGAGCCTCTGACAGGTTCTCCATCCATCTCTGACACTTGAACGTGTCAGAACAGAAAAGAAGTCAAGGGCCACAGTGTCCAAAAGGGGCGCAGGTTTGTTCTGACATTTGCACTTAGCAGGTCTGGGATCTCAGTGTCAGGGCCTCCCACGTTGTGTAAGTGTATCCTCGCTGATCATCACCATTCCTGTCTCTAAGGTAAGACGAAGGACAGTCTATTTCTGTTTCGACACCAAAAAAGTGCATTTGGAAAGAACCAAACAGGTGACTGTGTGTGTCCTTTCCACCTCGCACTGCAGGTCAGACAGAGTGTTTCCCTGCGCAGCTTCCTGTGCTCAACACTCAGACGGTGATGCATGATAGCCCAAAGTGGTCACAGAGCTGGGTCATTGCTAAGCACCTCAGTGGTCCAACGCTCTCAAGAATAGCATCTTAATTCATTCTGTGATACAGACTCACTGACTGCAGCGTGCGCTCAAATTGATACTGTTTGAAAGAGAGAAGAAATGAACCAGTGATCTCCCTGACATCTGAATTAGTCATGTGATCAGTCTCGCACTGCTTGTCTGCAGGAGAACAATTGAAGTGTATTCCCTAAACTCCTGAGGATGCTGGGAGCCCAGAAGTGGGTTGTGACTTCAGAAGGGGTGGGGGTGTGTCGTGAGAATAGAGGGAAGGATGGATTCAGTGTTGTGAAGCACTTGGGTGAAGTGTATGAAGGGAATTTTCTGTTTGTTGTCATGGTAACAGGCAGTGTGGTCTGTAGCAAAAACATATCCCCGGCATTGAGGTTTGAGCGGCTCCTCGCAGCTCAGCTCCCCTCCTCCATTTTATACATGGCAATGCCGATTGTGTTGCAAATGTTTAATGATCCATGATGCACAACTCATATGAAATATATAACTCAACTGAGCTGGAGATGAAAAGGGAGAGTTTCAAACACAAGGCTCCACTACTATCATGGTGCATATAGGATTTAGAAATCGGAGATGAGTCACTGGATTCATGTGTGAATGTGAAGAAGACATTTTTCATGGTTTGAGGATTTTTTTTCCCACCCGTACAGTATGATTTACCGTAAGGGGGGAATTTCAACTGAATAGAAAGGGACACATTTTAGTGTGATGGCCAGCAAAATCTGATTAGAGCCATTTTTGTCACATTGTAATTAAACATCCCCAGGGCATATAATCTGTGGCAGTGCAGTACATTTTGGCATATTCTGGAGCATATTTCAAATGATCACTGGGATCAAAACACTTGACCTGCTTTAATCTTTCAGTGTGGTCTGGGGGGGAGGGGGGGGTCATAGTCACATAGACATTTTACATGAATAAGGACAAAGATTCTCAGAAACATCAAGGCTGTAAATCAGTTGCCTTTGTACAAAAACCGTCAAAACTTCAGATTTGAATAATTACAAACATAATTTATTATTTCAGACTGATTCTTTTTGACTTTTCCTGAATGGGCAACTAACTTATTCTCACTTGCAGCATGGCACAATTAGCTGTTCAACTTTTGGCACTGGTACATTATGAGTGTTCAATGATCTAGTTTAAGCCACCTTTAACAATAGTGCTCACTGATAGCAAAATCCTTAAACATGGTAAACTGAGGATAAAAGCATGTTGTTAAGGCGCGAAAAGTGTTTGAGCTGGGTGTATCAGCACTACGAACCCTTGTACTTCCACAAAGGTTAATGTTGCACTTCATGTGATGTGCTTTTCTGTACGTCATGGATGTTTATCTCTATTTTCTGTCTAATCCTCACACTAACCCTTCTCCCTAATCTGAGCCATACAGTTTCATACCTAAACCTGTGGAAACTGTAACGTGTGTCCAGGGCACATGACAAAGGGTACTGTGTATTTCTTACAATGGCAATTGAACTGAAGGAACCGAAGAAACGTTATTTATCGCTTTTCAAGATTTGACCAGCTAACAAATCATTAAGATGCCTTTAGTGTTCATAGTCTTCAGTCTGCCATCAGTCATGGTGTTGAACAGTCTGGTGGTGATGGGCATGAAGAATTTTCTACTTATATATATAAATTATATAATTTGACCTGCATTTTACCAGGCAAAATGTTTGAGAACCAGTTCTATGTTGTTCAGTTCTGCAGTGTAATGATGTTAGTTGTCAAAATGTTACGCCTTGGGTATATACTGTATTAAAGGGTGGCACATTGGAAAAGGCCACACTTTGTTGTTCAGAACACATGTGAAAGGGTGCCTTCAGAACAAAGATGGATGCTAATGGTTTTGGATGAAGGAGACATATTGTGAAAAGGCAGGGTTTTATTTTTCCATTATTAAACAGGTCTCGGGGCTCTGTGGAGAAACACACACACACAGACATTTTACACCATTTTGATTTCTGTGTTTTTGTGATGTCACAAAGTCACTGCCTTTGTGACACTGCTGGCTCTGGATGCCAGCAGGGCCTCTAAATAGTGGTATCCATGGCACCGAAAAAGAAGGGGAGCGGTCAGCAGCCATTTGTTTACATATAAACCATCCGACGCTGAAGGAGACTAGAACACTGTTAAAAACACAGTATTTTGAGGTGAAACCTAAAATACACATTTTGAGGACATGCAACGCTTCGACCTAACCTTAACCCAAATCTTAAAAATAGGTACCATGAGGCTCCTTTAAATTCAGTGCACTGGGAGTGAGAACAGGTTACAAAGGTTTGGGGTAGATGTGGGCTGTCATTTCTGATTGCCCTTGCACCAACATGGAACCAGTACTGATTGTGAACATCAGTTTAAAAAGTTTGATGCATTTATGCCGAAAGTAATTTGGTTCAGATCCTTGAACCTTGTTTTTTTTACTCTTCCTGCCAATTCTCAGTAACAGGAAAGTGCTATTATTAATGCCATGTTTATCACAGTGTTGTTTTGTTGGGTCCAATTGTCTGGAGGCAAAATTAAACCAGAAAGAGGGTAAACTAACAAATTATGATCATGTGGTAACTGAATAAAAACTAATTAGATGGGGATGGTCAAATCAGTGCTAAGAGATACTGTATAATAACTGTGTTGATGTGCAGAGGAAGAGTTTCAGACCATGTTCAGTTGTTATGGAGAATCCTCTAGGTTTTGATTTGTTGTGGTCATAATTTATGATTTCTGTACAATATGGTAACACAGGCTTATGTTAGACCTGTCAGGATATATTAATATTACTAGCACATCATAAACTGCGATGCAGTAGCAGCTGAACCAGTTTTATATTTCCTCATTATCTCGTGATGATTAACAATACCTGTATATGTATTTGCTATTTTCCTCAATAATTTATTTGTAGCTGGAAAAAAACAGGTTTACCCTGCATCTGGATGTCCTCAAGGTGTACCATAAAACTAATCTGATTGAGTATGTGAATGATCATTTGCCTTTGTGTCAGAGTTGTACAGAAAGGGAACCTGTCCCCTGTATTAGAATAAGCCACAGATGAATGAATGGCAAATATGTCATGAAATTGATAGCAGAAAACAGAAAATAACCTGTCAACTGACAGAATTAGGATTAAGTTGAGGTTAGGATGGGGGATTATAAAGTGGAATTAGGAATAGGCAGGGTTTGGTTCGGGGTTAGGGAGTGCCTGTCAGAAATGTAGCAAAACAAATGTGTGAGTGTATGTGTGTCTATGTTTTGAGGAGGAGGAAAAAGTGAATTAAAAAGAAGACAGGCAGGCTTGGCTGTGTACAGAGATCCTGTGTGAGATCTGGGACAAACCTCTTTTGAATGTGACAACCTGCAGACTCCACGTTGAAGCTGTGAGACGATCGCACGCTTTTCCCATCTCACACACACACACACGCGCACACAAAAACACTCTTAATCTTTCTTTCTGCTTCATTCACAAGCACAGAGTGAAAGTGGTTGGAGAAAGCACCGTGTGCAGACGTAGCATCTGCCTGCCATTCACTCTCCACTAATCCCCAGCGCAGCCACAGCTGTATACTGACTGAAGTCTGCTTTGATTGTCAGCGTGCATGTGAGCGAGAAGACTTCCCTTCCCTTCAAGAATACACCACTAAAATTAGCGTGACCTTTTTAAAATCTTGTTTTTCCGGAAACAAAAATAGAAATCAAACAGCTTACAGGGAAACAAAAGCTTCCTCCCATTCTGAGCTTCACACTGTCTGCGCCTGGGAGCTCAGGCTTTGCATAAAATGAGCATTGATAAATTTAGCAGTGCTTACGTAACTCGCGCTCAGTTTGAATCTTACTGATGAGGCAGAAAAAGACATTTATTTTATTCCCACTTCTCCTTGTTAATGATTTTTAAAGCCACAAACATGAGCCACAATTCCAGGGAGTCACTAAGCTGACAAAAGCCACAGTGTGAAGGTAGTGTTAAAGAAATGTTTGTCAGAAGTTACCTCCCTCTTCTTCCTCCACATAAATATCCAGAGAAGCTGCCAGTCTATTTCGGTGTTACCTGTGTTCAACCTTCCCTATATGGAGTAAAAGCTTCAGGCAGAGGGAAAAAAATGAAGCGCACCCTGTTGATATTCAAAGAAATTGTCACCAAAGAATATTTGTTTCACAAATAGCTCTGACAATAAAAAGAATAAACCCTGTCAGTTCTGCAGGATGTGTTCTTTTCTCTCCACTGCATCTAGAGGCAACCGACACTCAGATGCACTGAGGCATGATGTTAGATACCCATCAAAGTGTGCGTTAGCTCAGGAGAAACCACCCGCTGTCACTTTGGACGGACAATCCTGTATCATTTCAAGTAGCGCTGTAGACATCCACAGTCACAAACCCATGCATTGAAGTAATTCAAGAAAGAGGTGATGCATTTCAGTCAAAGCTGTTCCTGACTCGGCTTCCGTGTTTGGTAGAGAGGGCAGACGGGGAAATAAATAGCGCCACAGCCAAGCGAATGTCAATTCATCTCATCACCAGGAAGCAATTACCTCTCTAGACTGTTGCTTAGCTGCTCCTCTGCCTCCACAGAAACACCCAGAGTTGAAGAGAGAACATACTGAGGAGCTGCACACAATCTCTTCCAATTCTCCCCTGGCAAAATGACCACCCAGCCATGCCAAATGTGGATCAAGCACGAGTGAGATGAGCATAACACAGGCAAAAGGAATTCTGGGTAATACAGTGCTAGTAATAAGCCTGTAGATACTCCTCTGCCTGTTTTGTTCAACATGAGCAGACACCGTGATGGTTGCAGGCCTGCTCCATGCTATGTGAAGAAACAGTTTCTTCAGCGCAACTTTTGATGATGCAACAATAACACAACAGCACATAAGTGAGTGTTTCAAGCTGAGAAGCACACTTCACCAGAATAAAGATTTAAATTGATGCTTTGCAGAAGAGCAAGAAATATTTGATGTTTGAGTCTAAAGACATGTTTATTATACAAGTCACACTCATACAACCTAAATGAGCAGGGGTGCAGGGTCACAGTATCAGGCTCTTCAATGCAGTGCTTTTTAAGATAATTCCCATCCAAATTTAAGGGTTTTAAAAAAGCTGAGCCACCGTGTAAATGTATATATAACTTGATGGAATAATTTTCAAAAATATTGAACACACATACAGTATTTAATTGAAAATTCCACATACACAACGCATCAAATGCTGAAACAAAGAGATTTAACTGTTTAAGCAACACATTTCAAAATAGTTGAGCCAGGGTCATGTTTATCACTCTGTTGCATGATGTAGGATACCACTTACATCAAGCATGAAAAATGTAAGCCTCCTTTGTTGTATTTTATATTCCATAATGCCCCAAACATTATGAATCAGTTGCAATTCAGGACAGGCCTGTTTACCACCTGGACTTTTACTACGGAGCCAAGCAGCTAAAATAAACAAAGTCTTCCCTGAAAAAGATGACATCTACTAAACGTTACTCAAAATTCTGAACATGTTATTAAACATACCATAAGTGTTGCCTTCATGAATGTTGAATGTGCAGGCACTTATGCACCCCATACCATTGATGGCTTTGAACAGAAAACTGGAAGGTTCACACAAAATCCATCAAGGAATTTTAAATTCGGACTCATCAGATAACAGGACAGTTTTCCACTTTGTCTCAGTTCATCTTAAAAAGGTCCAGTCGACAATGTTGGGAAACTAGCCAGCAGCCTTTTGTTTGTGGCAGACTAATATAAATGATTGAACGGGCAACCTGCCACAAACAAAAGCTCACAACCTGACAGTTGTCAAGTTAGTACGTCTGTTCTTTTCCTACTTGTACCAGACACTGAAGGAATCTGAAATGAAGGCTCTCTCCTCAGTCATCCTGGGGTTAGATGAGCTACAGTTGCTAACTACCGCTATGACTGTTTTCAACTCCATGTGTGAGTAAACCTGAGCTCGTCCACCTATGAGATTGGAAAAAAAACAAAACAATGACATTTCTGTTTTAACTGTTAATGTTATGTTTGTTTTGCCGATTGAATATAGGGTTTGAGCATTGGCCAATAATTACATTATATTTCTATTGATAATTTAGGAGTTATGCTATTATAGATCAGGAGACCCAAGAGACTTTACTAAAATAAGGGAAATCAGGCAAACAAGTAACAGATGTGTGGCAGGATGACCCGCTGTACATTGATTGAGTGAGAGTCCATGCAGAGGGGGTGCCAGGAGTGTGGCTGTGGAAATGGCAGGGAAGGGTTGGGAGGAAATGATAGGGCGATGGGCAGAGGAGAGTGTCCAGAGGGGGGGGGTTAGTGGGAGCAGGAGGCTTCAGCAGAGTCCACGACATGTGCATTCAATTCAATTCAGTTGTATTTGTATAGCGCCAATTATAATCCAACATTATCTCTTATCGCTTCACAATTCAAGACCACAAAGACTATAAAGAGAGCAAACAAAACAGAACATCTGAGGGCAAGCCTAAGGCGACGGGGAGAGGACAAATTTAATATAGAATTATCACACACGTATTATAGATGGAAAAAATAACCTAGTGTCTCAGCACAATGGATTCATTCAGTTCATGATGACGTATGGAAATAAAGGGATTGAAACAGACAAAGACATATATACTGTTTTACCATATACCAGCATGTTTCCTTTTACCCACTGTTCTCTGACGTCAGCCGACCTGATCGGCAAAATAAATGATGAAAGACAGCGGCTGCACCTGGAACTACGCGTACAGCAACCTGCGCCAGATGTTCTGTCGTTAACACAAATTGCATTATTAATACACTGTGGCGGACCTCAATCTGCCACACACACCTGATCCGTGGAATACAGCGGTGGCAGACAGCGAGTCCAACTTTCTTCTTCGCGATGAAATGTGAAGGACGAGGTATGTCAAAGCGAGCCAGATGGGAAGCCAGTCTCCACAGTCCGGTTTACTAATTAAGGTTTAATGATATCTGACGTTAAAATCCCCTCCCCCAGCTATTTTTCACCACATGTTTGGGTACATAAACTCGTGACCTCTGACCTTCACAGCTGCTCTTTGCAAATGATACGAGGTAGCAGTTTGCTCTTTCTTACTCTCTGCTCATGGACGGTGGACTGAATGTAAATGAACCCTCACTGTCAGCTTTCCATCAAGCAAGCGCAGTTCATGTCACGTTTTTTTTTTTTTTCATAATTGTGTCGATTGGTTGTTTTATTCATTATCAGTTTATGTTGGTTCATTTTTTTTTTACTTATTTTGTTCATTTATTGCTCATTATATTGCATGTCTTCTTCATTGTTTTTTTATTTCTTCAGATTTATTTTACTCTTCTTGTGGACAATCTGATATCTTCTGAAATATTATTCACATCCTTGATGCTATTTTTTGTAGATTATTTGGTTCACTTTTTAATTTTGTGGATTTTTTTTCATTTTGTTATGTCACTTATTTGCTTCAAAGGATAATTTTGTTAATTGTTAAAATATGGTTCATATTGTTGATGCTGATTATTTTTTCCCTTTTTTGTTTTGGAGATTATTGTCTTCATTTTGGCAATAATTTTGTTCATTTTTGTTTAGTATTTTTCATTTTGTGGGTTATTTTGTAACTTTTATCCCAAGTCGGTTGTCAATTTTTGTTCAATTATTTTGTTCATTTTTTTTCTTTTTGTTTATTATTTTTTTTATTTTGCTCAGTTTGGTGTTTTGCTGGTTTGTTTTGTGGACAGTTTTGTTACTTTTCCCAAGTTGGTTTGTATTCTTGCGCATTTTGTATTTTTTTTTAAATTTATTATTCAGTTTATTTTAGTTCCTTGTTATTTTTTATTTTCATCCTATTTGTTTGATTTTTTTCATTATTTTGTTTATTTTTGTTCATTTTATTTTGCTCACTTTGTTTTCTCATGTATTTGTTTTCTGGGTGATTTTCTTACTTTTTTTCCAAATTGGTTAATTTTCTCATCCACTTTGTTGTCTTTTGCTTTTCTTTTTTGTTTTTCTTGTTACTTTATTCATTTGTTTCATTTTGTTGGTTGTTTTGTTGATTTTTGTTTCATTTATTTAAGATATGGCTAAATATGGTTCTTACTTTGTTCCTTTGTTGTGGATTCTTTTGGTCATTTTATTCATTTGGTTGATTATTTTGTTTACTGTGATAATTTTGTGTGTTTTTGTTTAATACTATTCATTTTGCTGACATAGTGGTGCAGTGGGTAGCATTCGTGCCTCACAGCTAGAAGGTCCTGGGCTGGATCCAAACGCCGGGTGGTGGGGCCTTTCTGTGTGGAGTTTGCATGTTCTCCCCGTTTCTGCATGGGTTCTCTCCATTTACTCCGGCTTCCTCCCACAACTAAAAGCATGCACTAGTTTTGTTTCATTTGTTTGTTTTGAGGAAGATCTTGTTAATTTTTTTTCTAGGTTGGTTAATATTCTTGTACATCTTCTTAATTTTAGTTCTTTTCTTTGTGAATCATCTTGCCTATTTTTCTCTTTTTGTTGATTATATCATTTATTTTGGCCATAGCTTTCTTCTTTTTTGATGTGATTCATATTTTGATTATTTTTAAGTTATTTTTCTCTTTATGTTGATTATTTGGTTTATTATCAATTCAGTTCAATTCAGTTTTATTTGTATAGCGCCAATCATAATCATCGACTATCTCTTGGCGCGTCACAATTCAAGGCTGAAACCTCACAACTATACGATACAGAGAGTAAACCCAACAGAACCACCGAGAGCAAGCCAAGGGTGACGGGGGGAGGAAAATCTTCCTTTAACAGAAGAGAAAAACCTCCAGCAGAACCAGCGGCTCAGGGTAGGCGGCCATCTGCCTCGACCGGTTGGGGTTAGTGGACAGAGGAGAGACAAAAGATAATTGCTGATAATTTTGTTTGTTTTTGTTTCACTTGATTAATTTTGTAGATTTTTATGTTTATTTTTGTTCATTTGTTGTTTCATTTGTTTGCTTTGAGGATGATTTTGTATTTTTTTTTCCACCTTAGTTCATGGTCTTTTGTTTTGTTAATTATCACCAAGGATGTTATGTGATCATATTGGTTTGTCTTTTTTTGGTTGGATTACACAAAAACTACTGTACGCATTTTGATGAAACTTTCACTAAACATAGCCTTGGGCCAAAGATGAACCCTATCAATTTAGGAGATGATCTGGATCAGGATGTGGATTCTGGGTCAATTTTTCACTTTCTTTAACATTGTGAGATACGCCCATTCATCAAAATCCACAAATCAATACAATATTGATTTACTGATTATTTTGTTGATTTGAAAGATCATTTTGTTCATTTTTTTGCTAACTGTTTTCATTTAGAGGTTTTTTCTCCCTTTTTGAAGAGTTTAGTTGCATTTGTTGATTAATTTATTGATTATTTTTTAATTATCTTGATTATTTTGTTAATTCTTGTTCATGTAGTGGGTTTATTTATGTTTTCAAAAGATATCTTTTGTTGAATTTTGTTCATTTGGTGAATACACTTTAATTTTTGTTCATTTTGGGGGTTTTTATTCTTTGTGTCATTTATTTTTGTAAAATGTAAATGTGTTAAACTTTTTAAAAATTCACATTTTGGACTAATTTTGATTGTTTGAATAAGTTCAAATTTTATTCTTTTACATGCTATGTACAGTGTAAAATGTATAAAAAATATTATGGCAAGGAATGATTTAAGGTAAAAGAATTTTTATCTAATGTTAAGAGTCAATGAACTTTTCTCCAATTTTTTTTGCAAATTTTGTCACTTATTTGTTCATTTAAATATTTCCTTCATCCATGTGCGCAGAAAACATACAAATGAAGGTATTTGTACGTTTGAAGGTATGTTTGAAGGTATGTTGTATGTATGACGGTATCCGAGCCTTCATACAAATGATGGCTCAGATTTTCCAGGAACATCCAGAACTAAAAATGCCCCTCTTGCAAATGTTAACACAAAACCCACACCCTCATCTGCAGTTCTAAAGGAAACCTCTTTCTCTGCAGCCAAAAGTGGGTGAGAAACAGCTGGAGTCCGAAGGTTAATTGGGATAAGTGAATGAAACAGACAAGCTGGAGGCAAAAAATGGCATTTCATTCGTGGAAACGTTCAAATAGCTATGGTAGTCCCATAACAGTTGGCAAAACATTAACAAATAAGATATTCAGCCCACGTAATAAACAATCAGAGCTGCCCTTATGTTTGTGTGTCTGGTATTTTTAGTGCATTATCTTCATTATCCTCACTGACTCTCTGTCTGCCCGGGCAAAGCATCTATGTGACTCATTTTGTGTGAAATCATAATATGATGTTGTTTGTAGAGGTATAAATTTCAGACAGGACTGGGGGCAGATTTGTGTACCTCAGCGTTACTAATGTGCATTTTTTCCCTAGTAAAGCATTGATGAGACTTAATTATGATAGATTTTTAAAGTTCTGGTCCCATGGAGACACCAAATGTAAAATAAAA
Organism: Pseudamia nigra; assembly: GCA_029823295.1. NCBI lineage: Eukaryota > Metazoa > Chordata > Actinopteri > Kurtiformes > Apogonidae > Pseudamia > Pseudamia nigra. The sequence goes on along the minus strand of JAQQAE010004030.1, from coordinate 6,225 downwards.
AATAAAGCATCTGCTGCCCTTTTACTTTGTTTTATTTCGCTCATGGTGATGTTACTAAAGTGGAGAAACCTTAGATTAAAGTATTGCACCCTTCTACAGTGGCAGCACTACAAAAACTATTGACATGGTGATGCTGAAGGCATTGGGAAAAAACATTAGAATAGAATACACGTTATCATCCCCAAGGGGATACTTGTCTTGGGCATAGTGGTACAGTGTTATATCAAACAGACAGGTCTTGCAACATGCCTTGACTTCATTCATACATTGCCACACCATCTACAAATAAAAAAACGAATACCATACAACAATGCAGAGTGCATTGTTTTAAGCGTTATGAAGTGAATAACGTAATAAAGTACCAATATGTTGTGGGTGCACAATTGAAGCTTTAGCAGAATTCAACAGCTTAATTGAAGCAGGAACAAATGAAAGGTTCGGTCTGTTGGTGTTACACGTTGGCATACGAAGTCTCTTTTCTGATGGCAGCAGTTCACATTCACAGAAAAGCAGATGTTCAGTCTGACTTGAGCTTTGTTGCTTGTCTCATCACTACCTGTTCATACAGTCTGTATGGGTTCATAGCGTTTCCTTCCTATCATTCACATGGCTGTTTTATGAATGTGAACAATTTTTGTTTTCAGCTGAGTTGAAGTTCCCAAACCAAGCTGTAATTTCTCATTAAAGTAGACTCCAATAAAAAACTGTGTGTCCGTACCTACTCCATACAACCTCCGTCGTCTAAAAAAGTACAGTCGTCGCTGTAGTTTGGTGCACAACCTGTCAGTGTGTATCTCCCAGCAGAGAACATGGTCCATGTAAATGCCAAAGTATTTATATGATAAGACCTGGTGTATTATGGTGTCTTTAATGATCACTGGCTCATGGTCACACACCTACCATTTCCAACATTCCAACCTTTAAGACAAGATGATTCCTGTCACACCATTTAATAAAAGAGTCTATTTCATTTTGATGGACAGATAGGTCCATGTCTCTTAAAGTTGCCATGTCATTTTCCTATTTCATGATATAATTGCTGGGATGTGTCCTTCTGTAGTCATAGATATACAGACAGAAGATGACACAACCTTGTGGCACTCCTGTGTTGCTGTGTCTGACCTCAGAAAGCACCACATTGACCCTCACCTGTTGCATCCCATTATTTAAGAAAGAATAAAACATTTTCATTAAGAAATCAAAGACCCCCATGTTAACTAATTTCTCTAAAAGCAGGTGTGTCTGCACTGTATTAAAAACTGACCTAGAATCAATAAATCTAACTCTAGAGTAAGCGTTGGTGTTTTCAAGGTGTTTAGACACGAGGTGAAAAACATGACGAGTATCATCCTCGGTACTTCTGTTCTACTCAGAGGCAATCTCAACAGAGATGATAAATTTCTCAAAGCACTTCATTTGAAGTCGGGGCCACAGGATGGAAATCATTGTTCACTGTGGCACATGGCTTTTTAGGAACTGGTGTTAGGATAGATTTCTTCCACAAAGCTGGTACAGTGTGGGTGTCAAGAGATCGCTGAAATAGAGGACACCATGCTGGTGCAAGTTCTTCTGCACAGCTTTTTAACAGAAAAGCTGGCAGTCCATCTGGCCCAGTAGACTTGTTGGCGTGCAAGAGCCTAAAAAGGCACTGCACATGACATGGGTCTACCTCCACCCAGGGGGTAGCTCTGGTATCAGGCAATATTTGTATTATCCTGTCACATTAAATTCAATAAAAATAATAATAATAATAATTGAATTGAAAATCTGAATCAATTTGTGACTCAAATCTCAAGTAAAAATCTTCCAACTCATTTGCTCTCTGCAATGCATCTAATGCTGTAATCTGTTTCTTACAGGATTCATGTTATTAACTAATTTCACTGCGTTCCAGAGTCTTTTTGTGTTAAGAGGTTCGACAGCTGTTGCCTTTGCTTTTTGCAAATGATGTTTTTGTGCCACCAGCAATCCTACCTTATGCCCTTTTCTAAGTACCTGCTTTTTATTGTTTATGTTTATGCATTATGCATCTTAGGTGTCAGTGACCTCATGTTCCTCATGATCACTGGGGGTAGTGGTGGTGATTTGCTGGCTCACCAACCCCCTCCATCTCTCCTGGTTTCGCCACAGCCGAGTCTCGGCATATTTTAGTTAGATAGCCACTGGCAAATAATTCATTGCCGAGGATTGCTGTGGTGTAAGAGACAACAATATACTCCTGGAATATACCAATCTCAAACCTTGTTCCTGCTGTGAAGGCAGCGCAGGGCAGGGAACAAGCAGTTTGGCGACTATTAGCACCAGGATGAAGAGGTGTCGTCATAAAGCCATTGTTCAAGGTTGTTGTTTGAGGCTACAGAAAGTAACTGTCAGACAGCAAAGTCTGTCACAACTGTAGTGTATTATCACCTGGAGTTTGATGCCTGGAACAGAAGTTTGTCTGTATGAAGTATGAGGATCACGTGAGGGTCACAATCCAGAATGTGGAAAAGTACTGACCTCTGTGTGACAACTGGGGGTTTGTGTATGTTCAACTTATTTCCTGAGGGGGCTATATTTATGACATAACCAGTTGTTTATTGCCCCAATAAAGGATAAGAGACATATGTTTTTGGGGGTCATTTTCTTACCAAGTCTGGGGCTTTATAAGAAGAAGAATTTCTGGAAATCCTCAGAGATGTTCATATTGGCAGGAGGTCTCTCCAGGTTGCCTTGAACCTGTATGATGCTGTGTGTTATAATGAAGCCTTTTTTCATGTCATCAGAGCTTTCTTCTGCATCACCTTCACATTGAACGATGTACCGGTATACTTCACAACCACAGACACAATGCACTCAAGCTTGTTGACATATAACAACTGTTCCATTCAAATGCTAAAACTTACACTTCATAAAATAAGATGAATTTCATGCACTAGTAATAACAAAATGTTAAAGTATTGCATTCAGGTTACTTTGTCAGCCATGAAAAATTATCCAGTCATACAACAAGAAAAGTCATGAATTCTAATAGGCTAAGGAAATTGTCTGGAAATGTTTGTGCCCCAGGATGAATCCACCTCTTCCGCTCGTTTGTAATTAGCATATGTGACTCCCACTGAAAACCATAAAAGGGCAGGTGTGGTGCCATGTGCAAATGGCCGACTTTGGGTCAATGTGTGGACTACGTCTTCATCAGGACCTGCAGTAATTTCTAACCTGCACAAATCACTGACAGAACTAGGGAATGAGGTGAGGTGTACAGTAAAGGCCCATTCATGCACTATGTTAAGTTCGCATACAGACTGTGTCATCTATACATTGCATATATTACGCAAGTAATTTTATGCATTTTCACTGAGCTTGCAGACGCTTACCTGAATGCAGAAGATGGAGCAGTACCACCAGAAATTGTGGGGGCAGTGTTGTGGAGTATAGCCCCTGTAGGAGAAGAAGAACAGAACGCACCATCAATACTGAAAGTACAACAACAGAAATGGCTCAGTGTTTTTTTAGGAGAGTCTGTGCCATAGACTGTATATATCAGCGTCACCCTGAACGACATCTTGGAGCCAAAAACAGGATGCACCCATATTTGGATCAGTGGCAGCGCATACCAGGGGACTCATATGAAAGCTAATACTAGCCGCTAGCCTACTGATGCGGTAAAACTTCACCAAGCGGTGTCAAACAAAGTCATATTATGGTGTTGTTAGTGTAAACACTCACAACTGCAATCGAGCATATTTCAGGTAAAACTATGCCCATATTGAATAAATAGAAGATACAAGGTCTAACACGGTCCAACTCCATTGGTGAGTTGAGTTACCATAGTAACATGTCAACCAAACCCCAGCACGGCAGGGCTTTGTCAGATTATTTGCCATAATATCTTAATAACGGAGCACAAATTTAAAGATGGACCAGTTCGCTTACTAAAGGGTCCAAATAAAATGTTTGTAAAGGGGACATTAATGGGCCTTAAGAGTAACTGGGTTTAGTTAGAATAGCTAAAATATTTTTTCAACCTCAAATTTAATAATCAATAATAGAAATTCCTCTAAAACATAAAATAATCAGAATTAGATTGTATTACGTGTACATGTATATGTTTGTGTGTCCCTGAAATTTAAAACATATTTCTATGCGTTGAACAAATTCTTCCTGGTCTGTGATGTTTTCTCTTATCTTGGTAAAAGTGCCCTCGATCACTGTCGAGGTAGAGTAACAGCAAAAATATGAAAACAAAGGTGAGTCCCACAAATCAATGGGCATTAACAAACAATATGAGACAATATGCAATAAGAGAAAATGCACAATACTATCAAAAATAAGAGAAAACATGCTCGTATATTTTTTTGCACGAGGCCCAATACTGCATTTCATGGATTCCAATGCAGTACTGGGGTGGGACAAACGCCCTTTAATTTAGATATAATTGAGTATGACTTGTGATGTCACTAGTCACAATAATTGATTTTCCTGCTGAAGTAACATTATGTTACTTTAACATTGCATGGTGCTTATGTTTCCTGACATTCTTTGGTGCTTTTTTGTTACTTTTCTAACTGATTCAGCTGGGATATTCATTAAAACGTAATAAACGATGAGCGGTCAGTTTCCCTACAAACTACACCTTTGATTTCACAAATAGTAGTGTTGCGTTACTAAATCCCTTGAGGATATAAACTTCAAAATCTAAAAAAAGATGGGGAACAGAGCCCCTTAAATAGGGTCTTGCCCCCTACAGACCAGCCACCACTGGCATCCACTCAACTGCAGGTATTATACTGCACCAAAACAAATGAATGAAGTGAATGTTGTGTTGCTTTGCTGGTTGGTGAACATATTCAGTGTTGTTGGTGGTGTTAATGAGCAGTTCCCTGGTAAAAATGTATATTTTAAAGCCGTATCATTGCTGTATTTCCCTGCAGTGTAGCAGAATATTAACAATGTTATTCAGCTCAAACATTTCCCCAGTTTCCCAAAATACATTTAATTTCATAACAGTGACTAGTTGGCTAATTACTGGAACTAATCAACTTGGAAAATCTTGTTCGTGGCTGCCCAGGAAACAGTGAAGAAAGGTAGCTATTTTGGGAAATGTGATGTATATTGAAAAAAAAAAGTCCCCTGTGCAACAACATTAATTTATTTCATCAATATGCATAGGAACTTAGAATGAACAGCTTTGCCAAAACTTGGATGTAGTGAAAGATTAATGTTTACGAGTGATCTACAGTGTGCTGAATTTGTAATGTAGGAGGTACAGCAAAGAGCAGATGAAACGTGTTGCACAGAGGTTTGTGGGAGAACGAGAGGTGAGAGTTTTCATTTCTGTTCATTTGGTGGATTATGTTGTTCATTTTTGTTCATTTCGCTAATTGTTTTACAAATTTTATCAATTCCTCGACTTTTCTTGCCATTTTGTGCATCCTGTTCTTTTTGTGCAGTATTACTAATTGTGTTGATTTTTTTTGTGTTAATTTCTGTTTTTTGGTGAATTATTTCACACGTCATTGATTATTTTGGCCATGTTTTGTATATATGGCTGTTTTGTTGTTTGTTTGTTCTTTTCGAGATTTGTTTTTGAGAGGCGCAGGCACCTGTGGAGGATGTGGGTCATTTGACACCAAAACTTTTCCGAGTAAGAGGATTCAACACCCACAGTTTTTCTGCAGTTTTGCACAAAGGCCTTATTACAGTCATTTAATTTCTCTGGCCCCTATGTGTCTGTGCTGTGTCTGTGACTCACCTGTACAGGTAGTGGTTCCTGTTGGAGAAGATGCTGTACCTGGACGCCCACAGGCTGAGCAGGGGACCCAACAGAACCGCAGCCGACAGAACCAGGTGGAAGTGACGTCGGACCGGGCCGCTGCCCAGGATCCCTGACACCACGCCGGAGATGAAGTCCAGGGCGGCGTTGAGGAGTCGAACCACGACCCGCCCGGGCAGGGTCAGCTCAGCAGCCAGTCTGTGGAACGTGTCCAGGTTCACGCCCACGTTCGGGGTCTTTTCGTCCATGTTTGTTCTCTGACGACGTCTCTTTCCCTCTGAAATGTCGGGGAAGTGTCCTCTTCCTCTTGTTCTGAGGTGTTCTTTTTTTTCTCTGCTCTTTTTCTCGTCACACCAGTTCTAGTCTGGCTGCATTTCTCCTTGATCGCTGTTAGGAGAACACATGGTTCATAAAAATACCCCCCTGGTCCCCTGAAGCCCCTCCCCCTCGTCCCCTGAAGCCCCTCCCCC
>JAQQAE010004029.1:0-19320 GCA_029823295.1 Pseudamia nigra | reverse complement strand
TTTCTTCACATTAACAAAGCAAGGTCAGAGAGAGTTGGGGTGTGTATGTAAAATGTGCATATGATCAATGGATGCATAGTGTGTTATCAGTTCTGATAGAAAGTCAAGAATCCTTCCTCAATGCAAATTGTCCAGACCTTAAATTCCGTGGTGGTCATCATGGCCACGTGTGTCCATAGAAAAATTGACCTTGACACAGTCAAGAATCCTCTCCCCAGTGCACTCGTCAGATGTGCCATGATGCTTCACCCTGGCGGCAACATGTCCTTCAGAAAAGTTCAACTTGCTTCCAATCAGTATGTTTCTGAGAAGCGGGGGAGGTGATAAGCAGCAGACTGGTAATCATTTAAATGTGCGGTGAAATCAAATTGTAAAAAAATAACAACAGTAGAACTCAGGACTATGTTTAATAGCGAAAGTAAAAGCATTTCCACACACACAATACCACGGCAGCTCAAGGGATTGGGACTAAATAGCTGTGTAGCCTAAAGAAAACCACTTATCAGTGAGGCTAATCGAGGAAAAAAGGCTACAGTTTGCTAGGGAGCATAAAGATTGAACTCTGCAGCAATGGAAGAAGGTCATGTGGTCTGATGAGTCCAGATTTACCCTGTTCCAGAGTGATGGGTGTATCAGGGTAAGAAGACAGGCAGATGAAGTGATGCATCCCATCATGCCTAGTGCTACTGTGCCATTCATCAGGCTGAAATTGTTAAAGAGTTGTTCAGGGAGCACGAGACATCATTTTCACACATGGATTGGCCTCCACAGAGTCCAGACATTAACCCCACTAAGAATCTTTGAGATGTGCTGGAGAAGACTTTGCACAGTGTCCGACTCTCCCATCATCAATTCAAGATCTCGGCAAAAAACGAATCCAACTCTGGATGCAAATAAATGTTGAGATATTGCAGCAGCTTATTGAATCAATGCCGCAGCAAATGTGTGTCGTAATCAAAGCTAAAGGCGTCCAACAAAATATTAGTGTGTGACTTTTTTTTGGGCCAGGCAGTGTATTTTATTGTCATATGTTGAGGGATGTAAGTAATGCTGCATTGGCTTTGTGAGAGACTGATGAACATCTGCTCATACTAGTCCGTGATGAATCACGTCAGCCATAAGGCCATAGGGCTCTGTATCTGGTCTTATTCTTGACGTCATTTCAACTCAACGTCTTGGTGTCGTCTCTGTCGTGATGTGTTCTGATCTTGGTCCCAACTTACTCTGTTTTGGTGATCTGAACTGCAGCGCTGTGAAACAATGTAGAACGCGGAAACCGGTATGGGTGCCTTTGAAAACGGTACGGAATGATTATAGATGGGGGAAAAAACAAAATAAATCTCATAAAAAAATCAAAACCCTGATTTTACATTCAATGCAGTATGTGAAAACAGAAATAATACAATCATTGTTCTGTGATGACAATAGAAATCGACACTGCTCCAGTCTGATGTACTGTATACAGCAGCGGTGGATCAGATTTGCTGAAAGCGGCACCGTCTCCCCTGTTTCCTGTGTGGACGCCTGCTGACTCACGGCGCTGCAGGACACTGTGCTGATAACAGACTAATGGAACGCCGCGCTGCAGACACTGAGCTGATGCCCTCAGATATCATGTGCAGAGAAACCTGAACTTTCCTCTGTCAGGAGAGGCATTTGGATCAGATTTGTACTCAAATACTGATGTCATGCTGCTGCAGAAATGACCTGTTCTGGTTCACAAAAGAACGTGGATGGTTTTATTAAATGCAGGGAAATCATTTCATATTAGAGGATCCATGGTATGCCTATTTAATTTGTGGTTATCAGCCTTGCTCCCAACAGGCCATGTCACTTTGTGTCACTTTAACTGCAGATTATCTGCTGCTGTCCATGCCTCTGCACCATCACATAGACAACCCACTAGGACGCCTCGTGTGGTTCTGGTCAGTCTGTTAGTGACATCACAAAAGCACAGAACTACAAATGGCTTGTTTCCGACTCAAGTATCTCAAACTTGTATATACCGTGTTTTCTGGATTAAAAGTCGCAGCTTTTTGCACAGTCTGGCGTGGGGAGCGACAAATACATCGCAGCGACTTATATTTTGAATAAATTCGACTGTAGGGTGCTAGTCACACTGACAGCCGCTAGAGGAGACGAGCCGCACACCTGCGGCGGCACGCCTGAGCCCCGACCTATTCTCCAGAGCGACTAATGCACGTTTTTTTCTTCATTATGCATTTTTTGGCTCATGCAACTAACATACCGGAGCGACTTTTAATCAGGAAAATACAGTAATATTGTCTGTTGTGTTAACATTTTGAGACTTGCATATTATTTTTTGGACCTCCAGTTGTTTTGAGTATACCATGATCTTACATAACAAGCTCTGAAAGACAGGAAAGAGTCAAATGTATTGTTTTTTTTTTTTTACAGCAGTGAACAAAAACACCTATGAAACATAAAAACAAACTATTTCAACAAGAACCAAAAAAGTGTTATCTTTGTATTGACATTACATTGTCAGTGAAGTTCATCAACACACTGTCAATCCATTAAAGAGTAGAAATTGCCAACAAACAAATAACTACATGAATAAAGTAATAAAGGCAAATAGATGCTGCCAAAGGTACAATTTTAACAGATTTTTCCCTTTAATCAGTGATAATGTCACATTTCTGCAATAAAAATGACCAGTATTGTGTTATATATTTTGTTGACTGTGTTTGTTCATGTTTACCTGGTTCATCATACAGTATGTCACCTCTCTCGTTACACAGACATGAATGAGCACAGCTCCCGCAGCCACAGCATCTTCCTGATCAACATCAAGCAGGAGCATGTGGAGACGGAGCAGAAGCTGTGCGGAAAACTCTACCTGGTGGATCTGGCCGGGAGTGAGAAGGTACAAAACACTGAGTCAAACACCGTGACTCTGTTTTGTCTCGACTTATTTTAGTAACACAAGTGCTTCGCATCTTCTTCGGCGACCTGATTCAATTTGTCTCTTGTCATTTTTCCAGGTCAGTAAAACCGGGGCTGCTGGAGCTGTTCTGGACGAGGCGAAAAACATCAACAAGTCACTGTCAGCTCTGGGAAACGTCATCTCTGCGCTGGCTGAAGGAACGGTGAGACATTTTATACTACCATGACCGTCCACTGCATTTATTGAAGGGCCAGACTTTAAGGGTCCCAGACTGTGAAAATCTGCCTTTATTGGGTTTGAGATTTATATAAACTGTGATGTAAAAGAAATGCTGTAGAAATATGAACATGCTCTTATTGTCAAATTGCAACACTGACCTTCACTCAGATAAGTGAACTCTGTGTTTCTGGGTTCTTTTGTAATGTGTTGGATGATCATCATTGCATTCTTGGAGTGATTTTGATGGGCTGGCCACTCCTGGGTCTGTTCAAGCTTTGTTTTTGACTCTCACCATGGTTTGTTGGACTTCTGGATCTCTAGAAATGGCTTTGTTACCCTTTCCTGACTTTTAAACATCAATAACTGTTCTCCAATAACTGTTTGCGATTGAAGTGCGATGTGTTGATTTTTTTTTTTTTTTTAGATCTTCTGCCATCCTTCACTTTGTTCCATTTAAGTGATTTGTTGGTCCAGCTGGTCTGGCAGTAATCAGGCCTGGGTGTGGCTGTAGCTTTCCCAAAAAATGTGGTCAATCACAGTTTATTCCTGATTTGACAACAGGGGGTAAATACTTTTTCACATAGGGCCTGGTAGGTGTGGATAGCGTTTTTCCTCTTAATGAATTAAATCATCATATAAAAACTATATTTTATATTTACTTGGGTCATCTTTATCTAATATAAAACAATGTTCGATGCTCTGAAAGATTTTCATGTGGCATATATACAATAAATAATGACTCAGGAAACGGGGCAAATACTTCTGCACGGTACTGTATAGTTCACGTTAATTTCATGAAAAAAAATGTACAGTTGAGGTCAAAATTATTAGCCCCCTGTGAAAATGTGATTCTTTTCCAAATGTTTCCCATGCTTCTCACGCCGGTCCTGGATACTTGGAAACACTTGGATAAATTTGAATATCCACCTCCTGCTTTGTGTCCATCAGCAATCCTTCCTCCCAGATCGAAACTCTTTTTTTTGGCATCATCCTTTTACAAGCAATGCCACAAATCCTTTCTGAAGTGAATATTGAACCAATGTTCAGTCTTAACTTCATTTCACACACCACTGTTTCTGAATGAAACGAGCATGTTTTGAAATGCTGTTAACAATCTGACACTTTTTTAAACAGCAATTGTTACAAAAATCTCAGATAACAATTTTTGACCTCAACTGCAGGTGTGGTTGCACCCCTTAAAAGAGTCTGAAATACCCCAGCGCTCGTTGATGGATTATATTCTGTCCAGTATACGCAGCCATCCCCTCTCTCTCTGCCAGCTCACCAGGTTTTGACATCAAATGCCAAAACTCTTCTTCCAATTAAAGGATTAGTTGGATGCGGCACAATCAATCTGCCATGTTTGACAGCATTTTTGGGAGTGTGTGGCGTTCCAAATAGAGTACAACTGACAGAATAGTGAAATATTGCTGGGTAAGGTCTGTCAAAATGCAACAAAGAAGGCCTTTCTCTTTTGCACTGTCTTTTTCTGAGTCTTTTGTTTCATTTCTCTCCCTTCTTACTCCCCCTCTCTCCTTACTGCTCATGCAGAAATCTCACGTGCCGTATCGTGACAGCAAAATGACTCGAATCCTGCAGGACTCACTGGGTGGAAACTGCCGCACCACCATGTTCATCTGCTGCTCACCCTCCAGCTACAATGACACTGAGACCAAGTCCACACTGATGTTTGGACAGCGGTAGGTTTGTGGACAGGGTTCAGCTCAGTGCCTCAACAAGATACAAGCCAATCAGACAGTTTTATGTGTTGCCGAACAAACTAGAATTAGAATTAGATGAATGGCTAAAACAGAGCAGAGGTAAAATAATGACAAGTAAATAAGTCAGATTTGACCATAAAACTGTTAAATACTGGATAAATGTAAGTCTGTTAAGTCCTGGCTTGATGTCATCATATAACAAAATACAAACCCAATTCCAGAAAAATTTAAATACTGAGTAAAATGACACATCTCAAAAAAGTTGGAACAGCAGCAAAAGTAATTAACACAAATCAAAAACAACTAATCAGGTTAACTGGTAACAAGTCAGTAACATGACTGGGTATGAGAGGGATGTTATAGAGACACAGTTTCAGAAAAAAAAAATCCCTCAACATAAAATTGTGAAGACTTTGAAGATGCACCATCTACAGTGTATAATTGCATAAAAAGATTCAGAGTGAGGAGGAAGGTCAGAGGTCAAAACTGGATGCTCGTGATCTTCAGGTCCTCAGGTGGCACTGCGTTAAAAACAGACATGCTTCTCTGCTGGGAATCACTGCATGGACTGAGGAACACTTCCAGAAATCACTGTGTTTGAAGAAAGAGTGAATACGTGGTACAAGCACGTCAAAAGGTTGTTTGGAGAGGAACCAAGTACTGACGGCACCCAGGAAGAAATACCTACCCTGTTCCGCGATGTTGACATCTATGATGGTCCATTCACTATTGAGGAACACAGGAAAGCTCAGATAGCCCTAAACTCGGAAAAAGTGCGGGTCCTGACAACATACCTTTTGAGGTACTCAAGAACTGTGACCTGGATGAATTTGTCTTGGAAATTTGCAATGCTGCCCTTATGAGGAACAAAAAGCCAAGTCAGTCCCTGTGGTCCCTGTCCCACATCATTCCTGTGCCAATTAGAATACGCCAAGTAGTGGACACCAAACTTAGATTTAATCAAAATGGATTTCGACCAAAAAGAACTACAGTGTCGCAGATCCTCACACTCAGGCGCATCATCGAAGAAATCCACAGAAACAACTTGCCTGCAGTACAGTACTCACACTCATAGACTTCAGGAAAGCTTTTGACTCCATCAACTGCCAACGCATGAAGCAAATCCTAAAAGCTTACAACATTCCACCAAATCTTCTGAGAGCCATAGAAAATATCTACACAAACACTAGAGCAAAGGTCATATCACCAGATGGCAAGACTGATGAATAACATCTATGCTGGGGTTTTGCAGGGAGATACACTGGCACCGTACCTCTTTCTAATAGTCCTTGACTATTCCCTCAGGGAAGCTATTAGTGGAAGAGAAAATGAACTTGGCTTTACCATAACACCAAGAAGGTCAAGAAGACACCCCCCTGTCACCATCACTGATCTGGACTTCGCAGATGACGTCTGCCTGCTCTGTAACCAAATGGATGAGGCACAGGAACTGCTTTGTCAGGTAGAAACAGAATGTTCCGAGGTTGGACTGAGTCTGAATGCCAGCAAAACACAAGTCATGGTCTTCAACATTACAGCTCATGACCCACTTACCACCTTAGATGGGAATTCTCTAAGAGAAGTTACCAACCTCAAGCACCTGGGGTCATGTGTGCAATCTACCGAGACGGACATCAAGGTCAGGAAGGCTCTTGCATGGAAGGCACTAAACAGCATGAATACGATGTGGAGGTCCTCATTGCCTGGGAAGGTGAAGCAGAACCTGTTCCTGGCCACTTGTAGAATCCATGCTTTTGTATTGATGCGAAGCTTGGACAATGACTCTGTCCATAGAAAAATCACTCAACGGCTGCTACACCCGTATGCTGAGAGCAATCAATAACATCAAGTGGTGGCAGCGCATCGCTAATGAGACGTTGTACGGCAACCTTTCGAGAGCAGGAGACAATGTAGCATCCCGACGAATAGCTCTAGCTGGACACAGCCACTGGCACAAGGAACCGACCGCCAGCATGGTTGTACTTTGGGATCCTGTACATGGACGCCGCAGCACAGGGAGACCCAAGAAAACCTATGTGGACGTCTTGATGTCAGACTCTGGTGTCCAGGACAGGAATGAGTTAAGGGCATGCATGGACAATGGAGATGAGTGGAAGATCCGTACTAGGGCTCGGCTGCGGCCGACCTAGAGAGAGAGAGAGAGAGAGACTGTGTGCGAACACTGTGCAACCCACAAATACAAGTTAAAACTGTGTCATGTAAAGAAGAAGACATATGTGAACATGATCCAGAAACGCTGCTGTCTTCTCTGGACCAAAGCTCATTTCAGACAAAATGGAAAACTGTTCTGTGGTCAGATGAATGTGTGTTACTGCCATCAAATTCAAGTGGTAAAATGTCCCAGTTTCAACATCAGATAGACTGTTTGTGTTCTATTGGGGATAAAAATGGCTTTATGAGATTTGCAAATCATTGCATTCTCTTCTCATTTACACACTGTTTACATCCCAACTTTTATGAAATTGGGTTTGTATTTCATGTGAATAAATTAGAGGCTGTTTGATCACTCAGGATTGCAAGGTATCTGCTGAAAAAGGCAGGTAAAAGTCCCAAAAGTTGACAGAATGGAGATCCTTCTGTGGCAATAATAATGGCAAGTTTTAAGTAAATTGATTTTGACACATTTGGGCAATCACATCTTTTCATCTTACAAGCAGAAGCACCACAAATTCTAAAAGTTGAGGGGATGGAGATCTTATATTGGTCCAGAAAATACTGGAAGCTACAATCAAATTGGTTCATCCACTTTAAAGCTACTGTGTAGACGTTCCAGGCATTCAATGACACAGACACAGTCATGAATCCACCATTCACTTTTATAGTAGGAGTAATCATAACACATTTTTCAGGTTAAACATTTGTACACGGTTACTTTTATTAGTGTACATAATTTGGTCGTAAGATAACTATAAAACTAATATAAGATACAAATTATTTTGTATGAAATTATTGTAGGTTTACCTAGAGCAACAGAAAAACATGCAATCGGGGTCTGTTTTTAATTCGAATTTACACACTCGCTTCAAGCAGCCAAGAAAACGTTATCTCATTATTATTTGTTAAATTATCCAGCAAAACTGTTGGTGTGAAGTAAAATACTCAGTTTTTACTGTTCCAGTGTTTTATCTCCTTGATCACAGTGCCAAGACCATCAGGAACACGGCTTCCATTAACCTGGAGCTGACCGCCGAGCAGTGGAAGAGGAAGTACGAGAAGGAAAAGGAGAAGAACAAGACGCTGAAGGACACCATCCAGAGGCTGGAGGCTGAGCTCAACCGCTGGAGAAACGGTGACTACAGTAGATCTACACCGAATAGAAAGACAAATTCAGGCCTACTGGGACCTAACTTCAAATCTAATTACAGAAAAGAATGTCATAATTCAGTTGGGATCATACACTCATCCAAATTTAGGTCCAATGAATAGAACCAGAAATCAAAGCCAGTGGTAAAAGCGGAGACAATTAAGTCATGTTAACCTTACTGTTGCCTCCTACAAAATTAAAGCAACTTAACCTTGAAACAAACATTATTGTTTTCTAGGGGGTATAAATATAAATCCTAAATTCCTTTTAAGCACACATTTGGTAGGATTGATTGTCTTTTCTATATTTCATATTATTTGTTGTGTATTACCTGTAAAACATACCCAATGTAGCCACAGTAGCTCATCGACTGATGCATAGCTTTTATATTTCTGCAATGAAAAGAGCATTAAATTTACCAGTATTCGGTTTAACATTAAGACTTTAAACTTTTTAACGCTTTCATGCAAGGTGTCCACCACACTGCCCCACAAAGGCAAAATAACAGTAAAATTATAGGAATCACAAAATTAAGACAAAAATTAAAACAAAATGCAATAAGTTAGAGGGTTTTTTGACTTAAAATGAACAAAATAATCAAGAAAAATAGGGAACATAAAAAGCCAAGGGTGCAAAATAGTGTGAATAAAAATGAACAAAACGAAACAAGTTAGATGTAGAAAGAAGAAAAATGAACAATAATAAACAAACTAAGGATAAAAATGAACAAAATGAGCAGATCAATCAAGAAGATCCTAAAAAAAGGAACCAATAAGAAGAAAAAATAAAAATACTCAAGTAAAGTAGATGAACTAAGAAGAAAAATGATCAAAAATAAGCCAAATGGTCAAAAAAAATTTTTTTTTTTAATGAACAAAAAACAAACCTTTGAAGTATTTTTTTCTCTATTTCACTGTTTGCTGAGTTACTGCGCTTTTTATAGTTATGTACACAAATTAAAGCCACAGTATTTGCAACAGTGAGCACTATTTGGCCTTGTATAAACCACTATAATGCAAAAAATACTGTACAAACAGCATGGGGAATTCATGACTTTTTGTTTTATACATTATCAAATAGTAACTAAAGCATCATTATAATTGTATTTCAAACTAACCTGCCCAGATGGACAAAACTTAACCATTTTTCAACCACCATTTTGCTCTGCGACATTATTTTAGACTGTTTGGAAGTACCACAGCGATGAAAATCTCATATCCCCAGTTTTTTAATAATTCATGCATGAAATGGTTACTCCTGGAGTGTAGATTCATATTATGTCCACAAGGGGGCCAAATTCCAACTGAAAGCCTATGACACTACTGTATTAGGTTATGCTTCGATAATGCTTCCTATCACCTTCAAAGTATAACACTTATGTTATTCTCATAATTATGTTTTATTTGTTTTTTTTTCAGGAGAGGATGTACCGGAGACTGAGAGGACCACATCTGATCTGGTGAACCGAATTGAGTCTGTGGAGGAACGCCCAATTTTGGACAATGACACCTCCTCCATTGTGGTCCGCATCTCTGAGGAGGAGCGTCAGAAATATGAGGAGGAGATCCGCAAGCTGTACAAGCAGCTGGATGATAAGGTTCGAACAGGAGGCTCATATCACTCACATCATACAGCACAGCATATCACACACATGCACAGGGTTAGTACAGCTACAATGAAGTGTATGTCCTCATATTTGTGTGGCACATCTTGCACAAAAGTACAGATTTATATATAGATACAAAAGTAGCATGGGCAGTAATCTTGTATGTTTATATATAGTATACCAGTCAAAAGTTTGGACCTACCTTCTCTTTCAGTGCTTTTTCTTTATTTGTTTTATTTTCAACATTACACATTAATACTGATGACATCCAAATTGTGAAAGACCACATATGGAGTTAATAATAACATATTGACTGACTTGGAATTTTTTAAATTTTAGGAATAAGTAGCCACATTTAGCTTTGATGACAGCTATTGACTGTCATGGGATTCTCTCAGATTCACAAGGCAATCACCTGGAATAGTCTGTGTGCCTTGTCAAGAGTTAATTTGTGCCATTTCTTGCCTCCTTAATGTGCTTTAGACCATAAGTCGTCTTGTGCAGAGGAAAAGTGGGTACAATAGCCTTACGAGTGCCACTACAGCTACTGTATAAGTCCATATTATCAAAGGCATTTGATAGTTTTGATGAACTGAATTTAAGGACACATTCAGAGTTCATGAGATTTTTCAGATTGAATGACCTTCATTTCTTATAATGGTAGTATCTTTACATAACTGAGTGTTTCTTGCCATCATGTGGATTTGTACAATTGCTGTAGCACTAATGGGGCTGTTTACCCTGTCCCCACCCTTCCTCTGTGCAAGACAACTGATGATCTGTGGCACATTAAGACAAAAAATAGCACACGTTACCTCACCTATGAATCTAAAACCATTCCAGGTGATGAATCTGATAACACATGCCATGAGTGTACAAAGCTGTCATCAAAGCTAAATGTGGCTGCTTTAGACAGTTTAAAATATAAAACATGTCCTGGGTTGTTTGACACTTACAGTACATACGTATCCTTTCACAATTTCAGTATTAATGTACAATGTTGAAAAGAAAATAAAGAAAGAAAATCCAGTGAAAGAGAAGGTGTGTGCAAACTTTTGACAGGTAGTGCATGCGACAGACAGTGCATTATATTTGTAACAACATCATGTTTGTTTAGGATGATGAGATCAACCTGCAGTGCCAGCTTGTGGAGAAACTGAAACAGCAGATGCTTGACCAGGATGAGGTTCGTCCACTCACATACAGTGTGTTCGAAGCGCTTCAGTCCTTTAGAAGCTCACTGATTGTCCCTCTCTGCAGCTCCTGGCTTCATCTCGGGGCGACGGGGACAAGGTGCAGGCTGAACTGGGGCGTCTGCAGGTGGAGAGCGACTGTGCTAAGGCCGAGGTGAAGGAGGTGCTACAGGCTCTGGAGGAGCTGGCCATTAACTATGACCAGAAGAGCCAGGAGGTGGAGGAGAAAGGCCTGCAGAACCAGCTGCTGGCTGACCAACTGGCTCAGAAAATGGTGAGATTAAGGACGAGCTTCACCTCTTTAGTGTAACCACTTCCTGGATCTCCTTTTCAATCCATCTGTTCAGTGATGTTCATGTCCTTTAATGGAGTGAAATAAATCCTTAAGATGTTTCTCAAACAATTACTTGGAACATTTGATGCCTTGCAAAGGTTTTTTATATATATTTTTTTGTTTTGTTACTCATTTTCGTTTTAGTATGCTGTGTCATTTGTCCATTGTTTTTAAACACTGATACTAAATGTGCAACAAAGAAGAAAATAAACAACAAAATGGGCAAAACACAATAATTTACAAAACAAACCAAATTAACAAAATAATAGTCATTTTCTAAAAAATAGCACAAGCCCAAAACAAAAATTAACAAAATGATCAAGAAAATTAACAAAAATGATCAATATAAACAAAAAACCACTTTCAAAAATCAACCAAAAAAGCAACACAATGAGCAAAATGTATCAAAATAATAAAATTTTTCAACAATTGTGAAGAAAAAACCAAAAAAAAAAAAACAATCAACAAACTAAGCAGCAAAATGACCAAAAATGGTCAAAAATAATGAATTGCAGAATACCGAGAATAATTAACAAAAATCAACAAAATAAGCAACAAAATGAGCAAGACTGATCAAAATAATGAAGCAATTCAACAAAATCCCAGAAATAATCAACAAAATGAGCAAGAATGATCAAAATCATAAAATAAGTCATCAAAAATGAACAGAATGCAAAATATATTCTATGAAAATTACAAAAATAAGCAGCAAAATGAGCAAAAATGATCAAAATAATTAAGCAAGTCAACAAAATTAACAAAATCCCAGAAATAATCAACAAAAATCGACAAAATGAGCAAGAATGATCAAAATCGTAACATAAGTCAACAAAAATGAACAAAATGCAAAATATATTTTATGAAAATTACAAAAATAAGCAACAAAATTAGCGAAAATGATCAAAATAATTAAGCAAGTCAACAACAATGAACAAAATACCAGAAATATTCAACAAAAATCACAATAAGAAGCAACAAACTGAGCAAAAATGAGCAACAAATGGTCAAGTAATCAAATCTTGAGCATTTTTCATCTTTGTTTGACAGCAAACAGTGTTTAACATCATGTGTTTCTACATTTACCAGCTTCTAGATCTGACACCGTGTTAATGACAATGTGGAGTTTACATTGTTATTACTTGTAGGTAAACACAATATATTAGATTGTGATAAGTTTTACATCATGAAGTCATTCCCTAGTTGAGTAGTTTTTATTATATACTTTTTACTCTTCTACTGAAGTCATAACAATACTTACACATGAGTACTGCTTCTGTATATTTTATCCATCTCTCATCTAAACGTATTGTGTATTTTAATGCAAATCCAGCCAAAAACTAAATGAAGAGGAAATGAATATTCAGTAAGTTACACATGCAAATATGATGGATCTCTAATTCCTGTCTTTCTGTCCTTGATTCTATTTTCCAGGCGAGTCTGATGGAGCTGGAGGCTGAACTGTCTCGTATGCAGGAAGTGAGCGGGCAGCAGAGGAAGCGCATCGCTGACGTCCTCAACGGTTTGATGAGGGACCTCAGCGAGTTTAGCACCATTGTGGGCAACGGGGAAATCAAGCTGGTGAGTTTGATTTAGATTCAGATACACGTCTCATTAAACACACGGGACAAAATACAGCTCTGGTGTCATATGACCTTCATTTTATTTAATTATTTTTCTCCGTTCTGCAGCCGGTGGAGATCAGCGGCGCCATCGAGGAGGAGTTCACCGTGGCTCGTCTCTACATCAGTAAGATCAAGTCGGAGGTGAAGAGCATGGTGAAGCGCTGCCGTCAGCTGGAGAACATGCAGCTCGAATGCCACCGCAAGATGGAGGAAACCGGCAGGGAGCTCTCCTCCTGCCAGCTCCTCATTTCTCAAGTGAGGAATCGGAAAAAAAAGGCAAAAAGAAAAAACAGAATTATAAGAGTCACCGTTTTGTCTGATTGCGTAGGCTTGCAGTATATTTGAAGAAGCTGGATGGTTTTGCAAAATTCTAGCCACTAACCACAAAAAATAGTGGAGCATCAGAAAATGACAGAATTGTTATTGGGAGCAGCGTACAGATAACTTATCAAACGCTGAAATAGAGAAAGCTGTTTTTTAATTAGATGCTTATTTTGAATCTGATGCCAGCAACATATTTCTCAAAAGTTGTGTCAGGGTCATTTTAACCTTTCTGTTGCATCATTTCTAGTTTTAGCAACACTCTTCAAGGTATTGGGCACTGGGGAGACTGATATGATGAATAGTTCAATAACTCTATTCATATTGCATTGACTTTGTTCATTTTTTTATTTAATCACAGGATTAACCTTCAAGTTTACTGTTATCTGTTCTAAAATCACTGGCATTTTCATTCTTTTTTTTTTTTTTTGATGATGCAAATGAAAAATTGGCACTTTAACTTTTCAACATTAAGAAGCTCACATCTAGAGTATGTTTGAAAAGCAGAATAGACATGAGAAAGTAAGGGATTTATAAAAATAAGTATTTAAGGGTTAAATTGTTAATGAAGAAAATAAGCACCAAACCAATAAAATGACAAACCTCCCTCAAAATCATCAGTGAAATTAACATAAATTAATAAAAGGGAACAAAATAGCAATGAAAATGAACTAATATTCAGATTATTAAGAAATTAAGAAGTGAAGAAAAATGAGCATGAAAACAATGTGTATGTACTAAAAGACACACACTGACACAATGGGCTAATGTGAATGAGTTGAAGAGTGTGTGATGAAATAACAGGCTGAGTGTAAAGCAGTGTCTCTAATGATCTGCAGGTGTTGATGGTATCTGAAAAAAATACAGTGAGAAATAACAGTCAGAGCGGCACCTACAGTACAGCGACAGAACGAAAGCTGAGAATGAACTGTTTTATAGCTACATGAGTGTTTTTATTTCTCCACTTGTGTGAGTTTGTTGTGTTGTCGTTCATATAGCACGAGGCGAAGATCCGCTCTCTGACCGAGTACATGCAGAGTGTGGAGCAGAAGAAGAGGCTTCTGGAGGAGAGCCACGACTCCCTGAGCGAAGAACTGGCCAAGCTGCAAGACCAGGGTAACAGGAAGCACACATGCACATAGTGGAGATGTCAGGACTATTTAACATCATAGAAAAGACAAGTGGTTTTTTTAGTGCTTTTTAACCTGGAATGTGGCAGATTTGACTTTTGATTGTCGTTGTGTTTCTTCTGGCAGATAACTCTCAGCTGGAAGAGAAGGATGGAGAGAAGGGTGAGGCTGAAGACGGAAATGTCAAGGTATGAAACTGATTCTTACCCTGCGATTTCCCCTGTGCAGCGCTATATGGTGCACAAACTATTCCCACTTTTAATATACATTAATACAATCACCAAATGCTAAAAGTTAGTGAGCATTTTATTTGCTCATTTATATTATACACTTGATTTAATGTTGCAGAAGGTTCCTCGCCAGCAGGGGGAGACGCACCGCGGCCTCCACCACAAACAGTTGGCGCGTCTGCGGGATGAGATCAATGAGAAGCAGAGGATCATTGATGAGCTCACCGAGTTAGTAACAAAGACACCGTGACATGGCTTTAAGCATTTTCAAAGTCAAACTTAAAGACCAAGTTTAAGTTCAAAGAATGAATAACAAGGATTAAGAGGTTACGTACAGGGTGGGTTAAGCGATAAGACATACAGTAGAGACTTGAATCAAGAGTTGTAAAGTTTATGTACATGGTGGTATAAGTTATGCATATTAGAAATATCAATGGCCTACATACATTATGCAATGGACCATCAGTTATGACCAAATGGTTTAACAAAGTAACAGTCTATGTCGAGTAAAGTACAATTGGAAACCATCAGATATCTGGTGTTTTCAGAATTCTAGCAAATAAATGTACAATTTAGATACAAGTGAAAATGAGCCATCAGTTCTACATGCACTGAAGAACGACGGCCTAATTTGTGATGATGGACCATTAACGCACACGACAACCATCAGCTGTGATGAGATGTTTTACTAACAGCAGCATCACGGCCCTTATTGTAACAGCCAACACATTTTTTGTTTTGCGTTTTCATACTTCATGAACAACATCCCTGACTGTATTTATGTCTAACCATCCTTGTATTCTTCTAAGCTTCATCTGAACGTCGTCTTCTGAACTTGTTTTTCAGTCGTAACTCCAAACTGGAGCTGGAGCTCGCGCAGGTCCGCTCTGACTTTGAGCGTCTGAAGACCCAGGACACGACCAAGAGCGAGCGCCTGGAGGAGCTCTCGTAAGCATCTGCTATGATAATAACACATGAATAATACAATGAATAATACTTGATTTATAGAATATCTGGCAATTTTCTAAAAGATTTGGAGAAGAAAATAAAAACAGGTAAATTGGATGAATAAGGATAGACATCCGACACAGGAATTAATGAATAAGATGAAATAAATGGGAATAAAGATAATATAAATAAAAAGATATGAAGTCCACACTGACAAAGTGGAATTTGATGGTTTTCTTCTTCATCTGTATTTCTGTTTTTCTTCTTACGGTAATTATATTTGAGATTTTTATTTATTCCAAATGAGAACTGTCTAACTGAATTGCCCATTTTGGGATAAATAGAGATTTATGACTCTTATTCTGAATTTAACCCTGAAAATTTTTAGTATCTAGTTCAGGGGTCTGCAACCGGTGGCACAAGGGCCACATGTGGCCCTGAAGCCCCTCTCCAGAGGCTCACACATTATAATAAATCCGACTCAACAAAATAAACAATAAATCAACAAAAAGAAAGGAAAGAAACTAAAGAATGAACAACAATGAACTGAATAAAATAAACCACAAAGCAAACAAAGTTAAAACAAATAAAATGAACCAGATTAAACGATCTAATCTGTAGAGATTAAAAATGAACTAAACAGTGAAAAGAAATGAACAAAAAGCAATAAACAAAACAATACAATAAAACGAACAAAGCCAAACAAAGCGTAAGCAAAATAATCAGAAATATTAAGGCAAAAAAATTGAATAATCAATTCATTCAATAAATATGGATAAAAATAGTCAAGTCAATGAACAAAAACAAAACAATAAAAAATATGAACCATATTGACAGAAAACTAAACAAAATAATTCATAAACATATAATAATAAAAAAAGAATAATAACCAAATAAAAATTAATTGGCTTTAACACGTTCCCAGCTAAAATGTGCATCATATGTCAAACAGTTCAGATAACTTGTGCAGCCCTAAAGGCATGTATTCTTATTTTTCTGTCCACAGATGGCTCTTTAAACTGTTAAAAAGAACATGTTTGAATATTAATTTTATAGATTATGTTCAGTTAGTAAGTAACTCCTCTTCTTCATCCGCAAATAAAAGTTAAAATACATGTACTTGATACAGTTTTATTTTTTTTAACATGGACTAAGTTGTCTTGAAAATTGGCACAGTGACGGTAAAAAAATATCTCTTGCAGCCAAATGACACTGTCATATCTTCAGATTTACTGCAGGATTTAGTTAATTATTTTTCACTCCGTCTGATGATTATTTCGGTGTTTCTATCAGATTCCTGCACGAGCGTCATGAGCAGACTAAACAGGACTTGAAGGGTCTGGAGGAGACTGTCGTGAGTAAATTATTTGTCTTGTTCTGTTTTTCTTCTATTTTCATCCTCATTGCTTTTCTTTCTCTAGCTTGTGAACATTTGTCTGTACATAACGTCTCCATCTGTTTGTTCGCCCCCCAGGCCCGTGAACTCCAGACCCTCCACAACCTGCGCAAGCTGTTCGTTCAAGACCTCACGTCGCGGGTTAAAAAAGTAAGAAACTGAAAGATGACAAAGAAAGACAGTGAAACATAATGTCACCAACCTGCAAAATGTTATTTTAATCTATGTGACAGGTTATTACAGAGTCTGTGACCTTAACACCAACAGTCTGTCTTAGTGGAATTAACATAAATATCCCTCCTTCAGCTTCCGGCGATGAGAAAAGAAATGTACTTTTTGTGCTGCTTCACTGACTAGAGCTTAAACAGCTCACTATGGAACTTTAACAATGAAATATAAATCAACATTCAAACAAACTAAATGAATGAACTACAGGAAGTGATTTTGTCAAGTGAGCGGTATTGTAAGTTTGACACCAAAAAGGCCACTTCAAAGCCACTATTTTTCTCGAGTAACTGTGAATTCTTCCTAGTTATCATCCTTTGCCTTGTTTTCCTTGCAGAGTTCCGAAATGGAACCTGATGATAGCGGGGGGTCTTGCACCCAGAAGCAGAAGATTTCCTTTCTTGAGAATAACCTGGACCAACTTACAAAGGTTCACAAACAGGTGAGTGTTTGTGCACATGCCTGCTGCAAATTCAAACAAGAAGCTGCAAAACAGCAAATCCCCCGCCCAGTTTTGAAATTGACTGTGACCCTGACCTTTTTCTTTGAAAGTCAGAGAATATTTGGAATCAGTATAGCCAATAACCCAGGGGTTCATGACATTTTCAAGCTCCCTACATAGCTAAATATGCACATAGGGCAAAGTGTAATAATGTGAGACCCAACCAGTTCAAGGTCTAAATAAAGGTCAGTGTCATTTGAGGTGCAAGAGGTGTCCTGGAGTCTCATCTGTCACTAGTTTGGTGCCTGTAGCAATAGTAGGTTTGGTTCTATATATCAAAATAGGTTTTTTTATAATTACCCAAGTAATTACCTAATTAACATGCAAATTGGGTGGTGGTTGTCATAGCAACCCATCACCCCACCCTGACTCCTGACTACACAGTTTGGTTAGTTTGGGTCCAGGAACAAACCTTCAGACAGACACTGTAACCATGCCAACCCACTTTGTTTGGGGAAATAATGAGACAGGCCTCATTTCAGCCTTCAGGTGCAACCGCAGACAGTATAAAAAGCATGTATGGTGCTTTTGTGACATTCCATGTAAGCTTCTGAAGAGCTGTGTGGAAGAAGCAATAAAACAAGTAAACATGATTATTTCTGCTTTAAATTTGAACATTTTAAATGGATTGACTCACTTTTGGATTCAGCCTCCAGAGGACACTGACTGTACTGCAGTTTGTGACTCTGCCGTATTTGACTCATGTCTCAGTCACAGCATTTGCTGCTGGGGTTTAACAGAGAATTTCGGCTGGAAAAGTTCAAGTTACTTTCATTCTGAAGCCAAAAAGAGTTCAGCTGTTCTTTCACTCCTGGTGATAAACTGATTCAGGGTCTTTTGGTATATTCACCTCTCGAGCCTTTTGCCATTCTGTATTTTTATATTCGAATGTACTCTTTAATAAAAAATTTGTGCATTTTGGTTAACATATATGTACTGTATACTGTACTCCATTTGACTTCATTCTGGTAAAAGAGATACATTTGATCATAATTTATGGCAAACTGTAACAAATTGTCTGTTGCCTGTGAGACATGAAACTTAAGTGAGCAATATGACAATGAAAATAATCCAATACAAGTAGGTTAGATTAGATTTCTGTATCCGTCACATACAGATGCACTGTCCGATTGTGCAAGAATAAGATAAAAAATAAAATGAGAAGTGAAATCAGATAAAATAGAAAAATTAAGAATAGCCTGTGGAATAGAAATTAACATGTGGGGAAAATCTTCAAATCTTAACATCTACATTGTATATAATTGTAATGCAATATTATATAATTCAGTAACAGTCTTGTTTCCGAAAGCCTACTTAACTAAAGGTATTATTAGCAAAACATAACTCAAGTATAAAATGTCAAAGTATGATGCTCTTGGATATATGTACTGTACTGTTGCACTCTACTAAAGCATAGCTCATTCACCTGTTTTTTATACTGTTCCTAGATTAATTTACAACGTCATATTGTGCAAAATCATTATACTGAATTGAACTGGATTGGATTGAATTGGATTAAACTGAATTCAGTTAACACATCTGAAAAATAACAGTATTACCGTAATTTTCGGACTATAAGGCGCACTTAAAATCCTTTAATTTTCTCAAAAATCGAAGGTGCGCCTTATAATCCAGTGCGC
>JAQQAE010004028.1:0-19321 GCA_029823295.1 Pseudamia nigra | reverse complement strand
AAAAGGAAGTTATATTAATTATCTGAAACGGAATGCATGAAATTAGTTCTAAAAATGATTTAAAATGTATTTTTACCATGGCTTATGACTTGGTAGTGTGTCCGTAGACACTGCACACGTCCATAACTGTAAATAACACCAACGCCATGGACCGCCAGCGGCCTGGGAGCGGGACATGCTCGCGGGCCACCACGGCCCGGGAGCCACGGCCTGAGAGCCACGGCCTGAGAGCCGCGGCCCGGGAGCCACGAACGCGACATGCTTGTGGGCCGCCGGCGGCCCGGGAGCGCATTTTTTTCCTCGGTATCCGAATTTCTCGTTGTCAGAAGAGCTCTTTGTCCAAGGTACCACTGTATGTGTGTTTTCTTTATTTTGACTATTTACTGTACATTGTAGATTCTCACAGAAAGCATCAAAACTGTGCATGAACACATATGGAATTGTTTACTTAACAAAAAAGTGTGAAATAACTGAAGACATGTCTTACATTCTAGTTTCTTCAAAGTAGCCACCCTTTGCTTTTTTGGTAGTGCTGCAAACCATTGGTTTTCTCTCAATGAGCTTCATGAGGTCGTCACTTGAAATGGTTTTCAAACACCATTTCAGCTGAGTGACGACCTCTTGAAGCTCGTCAAGAGAATACCAAGAGTGTGCAAAGCAGTAATCAGAGCAAAGGGTGGCTACCGGTACTTTGAAGAAAGTAGAATATAATGTTTCCATTTATTTTACACTTTTTTTAAGTACATACATAATTCCATATCTGTGTATTCATAGTTTTGATGCTTTCAGTAAGAATCTGCAATGTAAAGTTATGAAAACAAGGGAAGTGCATTGAATGAGAAGGTGTGTCCAAACTTTTGGCCTGTACTGTATACACACACCAACTAAGCTGATCAGCCATATCTTTCTCATTGTGAGC
The DNA here is from genome assembly GCA_029823295.1 of Pseudamia nigra. Classification (NCBI taxonomy): domain Eukaryota; kingdom Metazoa; phylum Chordata; class Actinopteri; order Kurtiformes; family Apogonidae; genus Pseudamia; species Pseudamia nigra. Next base: position 18,402 of record JAQQAE010004028.1, on the reverse strand, counting down.
TTATCTACAGAAACAGAATACAATGCACCAAATACTACAGCTCCTTCTTTCGCTCTTTGTTCTTGGTATTACAGTATTTATAACTTCTCTTTAACTCTAGTTAAAGAGAAGACACTGCTGCCTTCTCTATTTTGCCCTCTTGTTTTTAAAACTCTCCCACTAATGGTTAAGAATATTATATGGTGTGCTCAGTTTGTGTCTATGTCTGTACACATCAGCCCAGCTGTGCATTACATCCCTGTGGGCTCAAACGCTTGGCACAGCAAACACCGAGCTGTGGCAGTTTTAGAGAATGTGCAGCACAGACAAGACTTTGATGAAAGTGTTGCCCCATCCAAGTCCTTTCCAGTTGGTTTTTGTATCATAGTATGTTGACTTAATTAAGGTACAAGACTATATTGTAATTAATTGTAATTCTCTTGGGTCAAGCCAAAGGTGTTTTGGCTTGTATGAAACAATGCAATAAATTGAAGATGACACTGCAGAAGGATATATTTTTTGTTGATGCTTTTTATAAGTGAGCCGTTGTGTGCACCCAGTGTTATAAATAGTCTTCTCCCTCAGCTGATTCTGTGGTTATTTTCAAGTATGTGTGATTCCACAGAGGATCTGAACACTACAAAGAGCAGCAACGTTAGCGGCAGTTGCTGAGTCACTGTGGAAAGGCTTTCGGAGGCTTCCTTTTGGCAGTGGCATTAATGAAGCCTTTTAACTTATACTCTGTTGAAGACCTACTTTCAAGGGCAAATGTAAGACATGGTCAGCACTGAGCTTAACATAATTATTGTTTATTTTCTTACGAATGTGATTTGTTTAGGCTTTTAATATCTCTAATCCAGGCTACCGTCTTGATTATGGTTTATGCTGATTATGTGTACCCACAAGAAACATATGATACCAAAATATTAACTGTAAAGATGGTATCTTTGCTCATTTCCCTTCTCTGTTCTTTTTATTTTACCACATATCAACACTGTGGAAGCAACAATGTGCAGAAAACATTCATTTTGCCGGAAACATAGAACCTTTTGAATACATATTATGGTTATGGAAAATTTATAAAATGAATTTAAGAATATAAAATGTGCTAACTTACAGAGCTAGTATGTGTAATTGTTACTAGGCCTAAAATTATGTATTTTTAAACATTCCTTCTGTGCCCTTTTCTTCAAATAGTGTTTTCTTTTCTTGTACACATTAAGACTCTGACCCTGCAGTGTAATCAAAGCTTTTCCAAATTAAATCATACATGATACATTATGTTATACAGTAGAAAGAGAAATGTCTTAGCTGATTAAATTAGGTTAGAAATGCATCGCATGAGCAGCACTTATTGTTTCTACATTTAGCTTTGTCTAATTTCAGCCTCAGGGATTGTTATGCTTTATGTTGCCTCCTAATACACTGAGAATTGCTTCATCCATCTGTCTCAGGTCACTCCCATTGAGAGGTACAGGACATATTCTTTTCATGATCATACAGGTAAAGGGTCTCAGTGTCTTGAGTCACAGATACTTTGCCTTTTTCATGATAAAGCTGTGTAGCTTGGTGTGTTTTTTTACATTGCCCATTTAGGTCCTTCACTTATTGGCATTTTTGTCAGGATCAATGCTTCTATCTTGTGTCCACTTAAACAAATGGCATGTAAGACAAGAAAGAGTCAATATGCGGAAACAAAGAGTCCAGTGGTAGATGTATATACTGTAGTAATTTGTGTTGCATTTGTACTCAGAATACTGCAGGTAATATATACAGTAGCATAACCTGATGTTTTCTAATAAACCATATTCACAGTTTTGTACATTTCAAATGCAAATGTGTATCAATAGATGCTATTTCAGAATCAATAAAGCATGAGCATCGATTTTATGTAAATACGGTGCAAGGTTACATAGTATATTTTGAACCCCTCCTCACTCAAGTCTTTTTTCTATGGATTAAAGTAAATATTTGCTGCTCAGTGAAGTCTATCATTCTGTAACATTTGGCCTCGATGTGAAGAAATTGAGTCATTCATGAAATAAAGGTAATGTCCTTGAGCTTGGTCAATAGCATTTAGCCATCATATTAGCCAAAGATCAATAGTAATTGTTCTGATTTAAGGCCCAGAAAGCCACCTTTTATTTCTTTAGTTGTACACATCCTACAGAGAAGTGCTTAGCTCTTTGTGTCCTGTGTTAATTTACTCTGTCAAACAGCGGAGTAAACACTGAGTTGTGGCAGTGAGTTTTGTTTAAGGGTGACAGGGTGTGAAGTGGTGTAGTTTTATCACTGTCTAGTTGCGATCTAATAAATGTGTTGTGTTGTGTTTTCATTGTCTCTCTCTCTCTCTCTCTCTCTCTATATATATATATATATATATATATGTGTATATATCTTTGTTCCTCTGCAGATGAGCCTCGTTTAGAGTCGACACCCCAGTACATGGATTTTCTCAAAGATGTTCCAACTTCAACAGGGTCATCACCATCACCAGCCTTACCAGCCTCACATTTTACTGCCTTTCGGGACCCAGAACTTTCACCATCTGTTTCTGAACCAAACTATAAACCAGGAAATGCTAATGCCATGCAGTGGGAGGATATTCCATTTAAAAACTCTAAATCTCTCACACCAAGTGACCTCCTTGGAGAAGCACCACTTCACTCCACTCCACCACTAAGCCCCTCTGAACCTGTATTCGGTTCTGATTCACCATTAGAGACATCACCTAACTTCTCCACAAACTGGAAGCTGGCCAGGACAAATTCTACATCTTCACACCCCCAAACTCCTGTAATATCCCAGCTGCAACCTCAGCCAAATATATCCACAACTTCATTAAATCCTTCTGCTTTGACAAAGTCAGCAGTTTCACAATTTCAACTGAATTCTGAGCGGACAGTGTCAGATGCACTTGTGTCAGCTTATAGCAAGCAAAAAGATGGTGCCTCAGAGCAAATTCTACCAATCATGACCTCATTTTCTCGTCAGCCCCTTCTTGAGCTCACTAAAGTAACTTTAATTGATTATCAAGCAGATGCACCTGATCACAATCCATATCTAAAGCCTTCAAGTAACATCTTTGATGTGAGTCAGCTGAGTCCAAGCAGTGCCCCCTTACAGGAGAACAAACCAACCCATGGTCCAAACATGCTTCTTAATCCAGATAACATACTGGCACCCAGCTTCTATGTGCCTTTCATCAGTCCTCGCCCTATTTCACCTTCATCAGAACCTACAGAGGTCCCTCCAGAAGACTTCTTTCCCACTAACACCATGGATGTGGACTGGGGATCTGGAGACTACCTGGAGACAATGTCATTTTTGGGTTCAGAAGGAGACTACTCTCTGGTCACCAAGCTACCCTCAGACATGTATGATCTGGAAGACTCTTCAGAAACCTATGACACATCCTTCCCCTCTAGGGTGGGCATATCCCCTTCATCCCAGCGTCCACTTCATGTGTCAACATCTCCCAGCCTCATGGCAGCATACAGCACACTTGTTTCCCTGACATCCATTTACCTTTCCACTTCTTCGCCTGTGCTTCACTTTACAATTGAGCCTACTCCATCAATTCACAGTGAGGCTGTGGCCTCAGATATAGATTGGTCAGATACCTACACCATTGAACCTACAGATGTTCTCCTTCCTGACATGAACAGCATGGAGTATTACACCACGCAGATGAAGGATAATTCTGATACTGGAGCAGAACAAAGGGGGAATATTACCATGGTGCCCATCAGCACCACAGCCATCTCACCCACTAGCAGTTTCACCAATGATACCGGAGTGTCTGAAGAGGAGGCCTCCAGTGATCTGTCAGGGTTTGGACCTGTCAATGAAACAACTGTAGCACTAACAACAGAGGAAAGTCCTCATTTGGTCAAAGTGTCTGAGGGTTTTCTAGATTCTTCCATAGCCACAAGCCTTTTTCTTGAAACTTCTTCTTCTGTCTGGGATAGTCAGAATTTCACTACGAGTTGGTTAGCACCTACACTAAATACTGAGCTGCACAGCAGTGAGTTAACAGCTATGCTGCCAAATGCCACAGCTTTGCTTTCAGAGGATGTGGTCTCCTCTTCGTTGACGGATATCCACTGGTTTGTTACTGATGAGGCTTTTGTACAAAGTATGATGCACTCTACTCCTATCCTCACTGCAACCATAACCTTCCCCCCTGTTCCCACTGAGCCTTCTGCCAACACAAGTGCTCATACAACAGAAGTAACTTCCCACAACACTATTATTACAACAGAACTAAATCTCAATACCACTGCAGTTTCAAATGAAACCACATCCTTGGTCCCCCCAATCATGGTGGGTGATCAGGGGGTGACTGAAGATAAAACTGACATCCCAGCCACAATGACCTTGATCCCACAGAGCAGTGACGCTAATACAGACTCTGCTGTACCCACAGCAACAGCTGCCAGTACTACTCCTCATCAAGCCACTATGAGAATTACTTCCACAGCTGAAGCGTCCACAAATGTCAGCATTGTATTTAAAACCAGCTCTATGACCCCAACTACAACACAAACAAGTAGACAGTACCTCTGCAATGTTGACAGTCCTGCTTATTTAACAAAAATTAGTAAGTATGAGTTTATAATTTTCCAAGTATTATATTACCGCTTTTTGAAATAAATATGCATGCCAAATAAATTGTATGAAAACTGTGGTTTAAAAATATACTCTGAATGTAATATACAGTATATACACTGAATATGAGTTGAATCAAGTGCTGACCCCTTTCTTTTAAAGGTTTTCCTTCTGGGGCCACTGCGGGATATGCCAGGTCTCAAGTCAGAGACATTCTGAAAGCAGAATTCAATAAATCGGTTGAGCTGCAGGTAAAGTTACTAAAGCTAAAATATTTTATTTTACATATTTAAAAGTGATCCCTTTAATGTATTCTGATTCTTGACTTGTTGTGGAAAGAGCTGTCATTAGAAAGACATTTTGCATGTCAGACAGGAACTAGAGTGAGTGAACTGATTTGTGAGGTACGACTTATCATCAGTCCATTTCATGTATTTGTGTCATGTTTGTACTTGAGAGAATTGTGGATGAACCCTGAAGGCAAAACCACTTCCTCAGTTTGTTATCTGTGGTGCTGTAATAAACAAACCACTCACATAAAGACTCACGTAAAGACCCACAGTGATCCTCAGATGCTTATTCATTACAAAACACTTAACTACAGTATATTTGGCATTGTAATGAATGATTTGTCTTATGTTTTTGCTTTGTATTTACAGGTTATAGACCCCCCACCAAAATTTATATTTCGAGTGGTGTCAGGTCCAGTGGTGTATACTGCCATATCTGTCATCAATTCACTGCGAAGGTCCGGGCGCCGCTTCTTGTCGGTGTCTCCCAACTGGATAACACCAGATATTAAATATCAAGTCCACACAGGTATATTTCATTAAAACTGTCTTTCATTGTTTCCAGTGACTGTAAATTGCCAGTATTTACCATTTTCCTGTTACCTTTTGTTTTCAGTCTTTATCTAAAACTGTTCGTGTGTTCCATCTGTGTAGTACTTCAGTTTGTTCCCAGTCATGTAGATGTGAGGTTTTGCAACTTCAGTGAGAGCATTGAGAGAGGGTTGACCAAGGCCTTTGCAGAAGTTTGTCGACGGTCAAAGGAGTCAACCAACTTCACTGTGCATGTGAGTGGGAAGCAATTAAGCACTTGACACACACTTCAACTGAGATGTTTTGACCAGGGTTTGTTTCAATGTACCTTTTCACCATTAAGTTTTATTACCATAGCCCTTCTCTGTCAGAGCACCTTACTTTGTTTATAGCTATAGCTTTAGATATAGATGCCATTTAACCTATTAAGCCCCGGCCTGTTTTTTAGGTTTTTGATATTTGATAAGTAATTTGCTTGGTGTTGGAGTTGCTTTTAGTGTGTGTATATATGACTTATATGACTTAATATGACTTATGTGCTTGTAGTGGAGTTTCTCCAGTTTAATTTGATGTGCAGTATGACTATATTATTACATGATTAGTGCAATGTTTTATGTTTCATGTTGTAGAATAAAACCCCAGAGAGTATCTCAGGATGTAGAGCAGGTCATCCAGTAACTAAAGGTTGGTGCTTCGAAACCCGCGCCGTGCTGTTGTGTCCTTGGGAAAGACACTACCCCCATCTTGCTACAGTGTTGGTCATACTGGTGAATGAAGGTGATGAATGTTTGGTGGTGGTACAGATTGGCAGATGCATTTCTGTGGTTACAGATGTAGCTTACCACCACCAGTGTGCGAATATGGAGTGAATGAATAATGGGTTCATGGTAAGCGCGTTGGGTCTCTGGAAGAAAGCACTATGTAAATCATATCCATTATTTTAATTAGCCATATTTTCTTACAAAATACAAATTTCTTAAATTGGTTGTTGTATAAAAAATATGTAGTAATTTGTGCCTGCTACTTGTTGTTGTTGCATTTTACGATGTCTAGGACCTTACCTAAGAAACAGGAGCTGTCCAGTGAATTTACAGTGGTTCTTTGTTTTGGATTTAAGTAAAACCATGGCAGAGGATGTTGGCCTGGGCAGGCCAGAAAGCTGGGTCATTAAAATCTCTGTTTGAGACATCAGTTTGTTTCACAAAACAGATTCATGTTCAGTCTATCTATTTAGTTTTCATCATTTTTTAGACCATGGTGGTAGTATAATAGCTCTCACATCACTTTCCTTAACCACATTGTCCAGTTATTACCGGGGGGATCTTATCCTCATCAAATTCCCAGAACATCTCAGCTGGCTCCTGCCAACACAAAATAGAGCCTGTGATACTCATTGTTTCCGGTGAGCTTGGAGACCCAGCTACAGAAGCCCAGCTTGGCCAGAGTATTCACAATTTCATTCTTTCAGGTTATCAGGAGGCGATAGTTCAGGCGCCTTCAGGCTTGTCCGCTCACACCAATCCCCCTGTCAGCCTCACAGGACCTCACACTCCTTTATAAACAGGATACAAAAGATACTTGAAGTCCTTCCTTCTACTTCTTCTTGGGGGAGTTCATGCTCTAGTTGTTGAGTATTAAAGAAGCTTACTGTTTGTTAATACACAGCTTATTTGGCTATGTAGTAAGTTGGCTTCAGTAGCGTTTTATGTAATCCTATTACACTGATGCCAGTATTACAGTCTTTTAGTTGGAATAATGTAAGAATTAAATCTGGCATTTGTCACAATGTGGAAATGTGTTATAAACAAATGTGCCCTGGGCCACACTACCCAGTTTTGTCTTCTAATTTCCAATCATTGAAGCCAGTGATTTTCAGAATGTAGCAACAACAAAACTGAAAATGTTTTCTCCATTTCATTATGTAATCACCGCTCCTCTGAGCAGTAGATCTCTGTCTCACTGGGTTTCAGATTGTTAACATCACCGTGGCTGCTCCTAAAGGTCAGGAACAGCAGCTTGTGAGGCAGCCGGTGGACATCACCTTCACTGTGCGTGGTTCTCGGGGTTATCTGATGGGGTCAGAGGTCAGCAACTCTCTAATGAAGCTCACCATGGTGGAATTCAGTTACTACATGGGGTTTCCTGTACTGCAGATCGCAGAGCGTAAGTACTGTTTAACACGATTTTCTCATTAAAATGTAGTCATTCGTCTTCTTGTCATGTATTGAAGTGTAGTATTCACCATTAACAGGTGGCTTATTAGCACACATTTTAGGAGCATTTTGGTTCCTTACGAGTCATTGTAAAGCATTTATCGATGTCTTAACTACTAGGTGACTCAATAATTTCATTGACTCAATAATTTCTGGTACCAGTAAATAAGGAATGAGCAGTAATTAGCAAGTTCTTGAAGGTCAACTCCTAACTAATGGCCTGGTCATTGTAAAATACTGTATTGGTAAGTGCCTTTTAATGACTTCTAAGGAGACAGTACACTATTGATATTTATGCTAATAAACAACTAGTCGAAGGTGAAATTGTGCAGTGAATTGTTACTCCATTTCTTTTGATTCTAAACGCTGAGATTGAGTTAAAAATGAATTATTTTAAACTTTTTGTTTTGCTTATTCCTATAGCTCTCCATTATCCAGAGTTAAACACCAGCCAGTTGCTTCGCTCATCTTGGGTTAGAACAGGTACGGTGGTTTAATATTTGATTTGCAGAAATCAAAGACACTCATAATGCCACTGGGTAATCTGTACCCATATGTTTTGTGTATGATAAGATGGGATCTTATTTCTGTTTGTGTATGTAGTGCTTTTGGGTGTACTGGATCAGAAAGTGGGTGAGAGGACTTTCCAAGCCAATATGGAACGTCGGCTAGCCATGCTACTTGGGGAGGCAATGGGATTAGTCCGACGTGTTAAGAGAGCCACCACTATAGGCAACAGCAGTGTTCAGGTACTGCATCTGGTTAAATGTTTCTAACCCAGATATTTTACTTGATGCTTTTCTGGATGTATCTTTTTCTCGGTGGATGACATTACACAGTATTGCAGTATTATAATATAACATAACATAACATAACATACAGTAATTACATTAGTTGTTCATTGCACTGCAAAACTTCCTAAACTCAACATGGGTAACTCTATTTCTAGATTTCTCACTAAATCCTAATGTATATAATTACTCCCTGATGCTGGCTCTCTCTGACTACCTTGACTGAGTACTGAGGGGTCATTATATGAGCGTTGCAGTGTTTGTAACCACTGAAAGCCTTACTGCTTTACTAATCAGGCTCTAGCTTTTGTGTGTATGCTCCGCACCTGCTCAGCTCATCTCTAAGAGGACAGGGCTGTGTATCCATGACAACAGCATCCCATTCAGCCCAGGTGCCAGCTACTCAAAGACCACAACCTTACGAGTCCTTGTTCTTTCTCCTTTTTCTCACTTCAGTCTTATTACTTGATGGCTCCTGTGAGCCACAGCGCTGCTAAGAGCAGATTAATTATTAATTGTTTCTCTTTCACTCCCTGTTTCCTGCAGTTGGGATGATTAAGAGTGTGTCTCTGTTTTTGAGAGGGTAGGCATTATGGAGGGAGAGATGCTAAGATGAGGTAGGTAAAAAAATTCAGAAATCAGAAGAACGGGAGAGGCAAAACACTCATACTTGTTACAGGAGATGAGCGATGCATATTTGATCTGGATTCACAAACTCTGAGTGCACATGGTGGTCTTTAAACAGGAGGACTGACAGAGTGATAAATATCATCCTTAGCTGGGTTGCTGCCTCACCATTTCTGACCTTTCTACCTCCTGCATCGTTGTGTCCATTAAACACACAGATGATTTTTGTAGAACAGATCATATTTGTGGTGAATCAGCAACGTTGTTCTCTGTATTCTGACTAGATATAGACAGAGAACATTGTCACTGAAAATTCTACCTCTGATTTTTCATTTTTTACATTTCTAAAGCACTCATCTTTGAGTGCCTGCTGGTTATAATAGTTATAATGATATATTGAACCTATGAAGAATCTTTTGTATTGCTCTGTCAGACACAAACACATATAAATATCACAAACATATGCCCCAGACAAAATCACTGTAGTTTTGTCACCTTGTGAGTCTGCCTAGAACAATGAAAGAGGAGGTTGAATCGAGGTCATGCAGTAACACACATTCATGTCGCCGTCTTTCCACTCTAATAAACCGTGCATGAACTAGATCAGACCCTGGTTGAGTGAGGCTGGCCAGGCAGAATGTGCACTTTATTCCTTCCAGTAATGCAGACAGCAGGCTGTGCTGTGCCTCAGGGCACCCAGTGGGAGACAGGGTCACACACAGTCATATTAGACATTATGGAGAGATATTCAAACAATAAATTCTTTAATGGAAATACATAAGCCAAAGTGACATTTCATGAACATGGTGTTTGTGGTCTGTTGAATTGTGTACATAGTATGATTCTATGATTTCATGCCAGTGCTCACAATTGCATAGATCACTATTGTCATGCTGACTTAATAAGTGGCAGCATACGTAGACTTTGTGTGACTTTGCCCTCCTACAGTGAAAAAATTATGCCCGGAACATGTATTTTCAGAGTGATGAATGAGTAGGAATTTGTATAACTAATCTCAACACATTGTAATGAGCAAAATAGTTTAAAAAAATCCATTATTGTTACAATGTTGCAAAACCTCAGAGAAATAGAGGCCCTGTGCCCTCCATTAAAAACTCATCCACACAACTGAAATGGAGGCATTTCACTCATCAGGGACTTCTATCAGACATTTTAATTTTTAATGCAAGATTAGTAGCTTGTCTTCTTTGGATCTAATGTTCAGTTTGGAAATATTTTTTTCCAGCTGCTCAAGCACAGTCCACTAGCTACATATACAGGCGGAGGGAGACATCCTCAGGGCATGACACAAAATAGAAATAATGCAAAGAAACAGAAAAAAAACTATGATCACATGGTAAAAGCTCATTCACGGAGATGATCACTAAACTAATTAAAACTGTGAGCCCTGGAAGCCTGGGTCCCCGCAGATGAGTGAGTGACCTTTCTATATGTCATTGTTTTCCCTATGTTTGGGTATGTTTTTGTTTGTAAAAAAACAACATAAGATGACATGATGCTTGCCAACTGCTGTCGATAAAATGGTGATGGTCTGATCATTACTCTGTGGTATTGTATTACAATCAAATAATGAAGAGCATTGGCATCCTTTTTACACTCAGTATTTTTCACAGTTATCTATATTAAAAATTTAAATTAATGTTTTAATTAACAAAAGATTTTTTTTTTCCTTTTGTGGATTCAGCATCCCAACTGGCTTTACCAAATGTCAACTATAAACAAATTGTTTTGGGGTTCCTTTATCATTCAGATACTGGCACTTAAAAACAGTACCTGTCAATTTTTTTAACACACCTTCTCCTTCAATGGGTTTTCTTCATTTTTATGATTTTTAACTTTGCACATCAATACTGAGGATATCCAGACTGTGAAATAACATGTATGAAAAGGGTAAGCAACCCAGAACTTGTTTTTATATATTAGATTGTCCAAAGTAGCAGCTAGCTTTGATGACAGCTCTGCACACTCATGAGAAATTATAAGAAATGAAGGTCAATCAATCTGAAAAATCTCAAGAACTTTGATTGTATCCTCGAGTGCATTCAATCTAGAGATTGATGGTTTTGGCAGCTGCACTTGGGGACACATTCAGAGTTCTTGAGATTTTTCAGACTGACTGACCTTCATTTCTTAAAGTAATGATGATGATGTCTTTTCTCTTTATGTTGCTGAGTTTTTCTTGCCATGATATGGATTTGTACAGTTGTTGTAGTAGCACTAATTGGGCTGTTGACTCGCTATCCACCATTCTCTAAAACACCACATCACACAAATTAACTTTTGACAAGGCACACCTGTAATTTGAAAACTGTTGCAGGTGACCAACTCATGAATTAAAGGCGAGAATGCAAAGCTAAATGTAGCTATTGTGGAGAATCTAAAATTTAAAACATATTCTGTGTTGTTTACTATTTTTCTTTACCATGTAATTCCATTTGTATCCGCTTACAGTCGGGATGTCTTCACTAGTAATGTACAATCTTGAAAATGCTAAGAATAACAAAAAAATGAAGAAGGTGTTTCCAGAGTGTAAATAAAGTGTTTAGGACTTTAAATTAGATCATACTTCTCCTTTCATTAAGAAACCCCTAAAGGGTTTTATTCATAGCATTTGATGAAATGACTATGTTTCTTTTTGTGTTTCTAGATCGTAAGTGCGAGCCGGCTCACTGGTGCAGACCACCCAATTGAAATAGTGTATTTTGTCGAGGGTCCCAGTGGACAGAGGATACCTGCAGTCCAAACAGCAGGCCTACTTAACAGTCTGGATGTTCAAAGAGCTGCGATTGTTTTGGGATATCGTGTCCAGGGCATTTTGGCACAACGTAAGTCCCCTCTACATGATAATTAACCCTGTCTATGAGATAGAAGTCCCATAACACATTTCTAAAGTGTCTATGACAGTGACATCTGACTCCTTTTTAAGTAAATGTTCTTTCACTAACTAATATCATTTATTTCTAATGCATAATGGTTTTGTTCTTGTACTTAATAGCCACTTCACCTCCCCCAGTCTATATACGAGTGTTGGATACTTAAATTGGTGCTTGAGCAGAGGAATAATTTCATATTAAGGAAACATATAAATAAACATTGTAGCTCGTTGCAGTTTTATGACATACCTTATGTGGCATAGTTCAGAAGCTCCTAAAAACTGAAAGAAGGAACTCCATGTGTTCCTTTGTATGTTTATAGTAGCATTTGAGCTAATTATCTCTCTCATACACTGTACCAAAAGATTGTCTTCCCCAATAAGGATGAAGGCCTAATGAGAGCCCCTCGAGGGAGGTGTGTCTCTTTGCTGACTCTGTTCTACTTTCCCAGGAGATAAAATGAGTGTTAATTAAAACTAATGAAGGTCTGCATTGAAGAGTACAGCAGTGAGATGCAAGCAAGCCTGATGCTGCATGTTTAGCTTAGCAGTTTATGTATGAAAGAGCCCAAAAAGCAAAAAAACGCTGAGTTTCAAATCTGAATAAAGCTCCATATTTCTATTCAAACTCAAACATCACAAATGTGTGTGCCTCAGTTCCTCTTTTCTATTTGTATAGCTATAGAGAAGTTGGCATCCTTCCCTTCTGAGAGCGAGAATACTAACCTATGGATTGTCATCGGGGTAGTGATTCCCCTCCTCGTGGTCATCATTATCATTTCCATCCTTTACTGGAAGCTTTGTCGGACAGACAAGCTAGAGTTCCAGCCGGATGCAATGACCTCCATCCAGCAAAGACAGAAGGTATTTTCAATATCATTTAATTATAAGAGCATTTTTAAAGTCCAACAATTCAGACTTGGACTATGTAAGATAGCAGCAAGGGAAAACAGAAGAAAATATTTTATAAAAAATGTTTTTATAGGGTGTAGACTGTAGGATAATGTCAGTTTTAACATCTGACATAAAAACAGATGGACAGCTATAATCACATACAGTAATTCTCATACTTAATCACATTGTTCTGTAGGAAGCAGTGCCAGATTGGTTTGGTCTGCACTGAAAAGATGAAGGTCGCTGTTCTGGAAATACAAAAAGCTGAGATCACTTTTAAATTCAAGCAAGCTGCTAATTAAGTATGTATCTGTCATTGCCATAACTGTGCTGGAGGATGACACATATCTGGACTTCCTCTTTATCATTCCCTCTTTTAGATGAGATTAGTAAAATTTTAATGATACAGTATGAGAAATGTATTAATTAGATGTAAAGTGGATTAGAATTTATGATGATGTTGCTACTGTAGTACATGAAACGTCTGGCCTTAATGTTTTCATCTTGTACACTAACAGCTTTTAGCGGTTTTTTGAGCTGTCTCGTACCTACTGAATATTAGGATCAGATTGCATGCATATTTTCAGCTACCTGTCTTTGTTCTGACACCTTGCTTTTGTTCTCATACACCTATGCCAACATATGCACATTTTATTTTTAGGTGAATGCATTTAATCAAATCTGTTCAAACAACTTCCACTACCCTGAACTGTCCTCTCAGCACAGTCATCTGTCACTTAATGCCACTCCTCTTCTCTCAGTCCGCTACCTCACTTGGAGAATCACAGACCTCTCCTCCTCACACAACTAATGATGTAGAGCTTAGTGAGGAAGACGAGTGGGAATATGAGGAGCAAGAGGAGTATGAAGAAGAAGATGAGCAGGAGGAGGAGGAGAATATTAAAGGGTGGAAGGTACAGCGTAGTGCGTGGTGGTTTGTCGAAGATCTAGATGAAACTAGTTTGTGTGTGTGTTTGCCGTGAACAATCAACACTGTACCGACGCTGTGAACCAAGTAAATCCCAATAGAAATGATTATGTTACACTTTCCAACATTGCTTCTGCTTAGAAACCAGTATCTCTCTTCAAGAGCAATCAGTATTTGACCAGTGAGGAAGAAGACCAAGAGGAGGAGGAGGAAGAAGAAGAAGAATGGGAAGAAGAAGATGAGAACATTGTGAAAATGAACAAAAGAGAAGGCAAACAAGGACTAGGACAAATGCAACAAAAGAATGTACCAAAGCTGAAGAAAGCAGGAGAGATGATGAAGAAAGAAGACAAAACAAAGCTCTTGTCTAAAGGGAGCAGAACCCAGGAGGTATATTGAACAGCAGCCATAGAGACTAGTACGTGTTTGTATTAGAGGATGTTTGGCTTCTGCTACTGAGAAAGAGAAATCCAGTATTATCCATTGATTCTACTGTGGACCTGCTCGTGTGTTTGTGTGTTCATTGTCTGTGCATCTGAAGGAGTAGAACTTCTGTTTGTTGTGACTGCTTCACAAATTTGCCCTTAGCCGAAGTAGTAATTAGTGATTTTAATGTGTGGGAGATATCACTGGCTATGTGTGCTTTCATTCAGCCCCAGTGTTAATTATAATGAAACAGAGCTTTTTTCTCTATTTCAGCTGCAGCTTTTTGAATGCTTTCCCTTTCAAAGACTGGCCTTGTTTATATGCCATAGAGAGCACCACACACACACAAACTGTCTCTCTGCATAAGGACTTTTATACTGGCAATCATCGGCCTGGATTAGCCATTTTATACCAACAAGCCTCTTATGAGCCACACATTTTGCATCAGTAAACTCATCCCATTCCAAATAAGCAGACATATAACTCAGAGACTTAACATGGTCCTGTCATGTCGCGCTTCTCTTCCCTCACAGCCACATTTTGGCATCACAGGACCAAAGTTAGGCACACATACGGAGATCTGACACTCTCTGTTTACCCTTTTGTTTGTAGAAAGTCCCTTGGGCTTTCCACTCAAATAGTCTCACTGCTTCCATCCCCCTCCACCTCAAAGGAAAAGCAAGCAGCTCAATGTTTCCTCACGTCTCTCTCTCTCTCTCCCTTCACATACTCATGCTTTTTATTTCTTTAATATCTGACTCTCTTTTCTGGCCTAATTATACATTCATAATTTGTTTGCCTGTCTTTTTGGCAGTCCTAGCTTACTCATTCATGAGTTTTCATCTAAAGAGAGTTTCATTGCAGCTTTCTGACGGTCTTAACTTCCACAATTGGTGTGACTCTTAACCTCTTGTCCTCTCCTTCCAAATCCTATTTCCTGGAAGATCTTATTCCCATTCTCTTCTTGTCGTATATTCTTTGCGTTCCTTCATTTCTGCCTCTCCTCAGTTGCAGGCTCCCAGTGTGAAAGGCTTTGACTTTGCCAAGCTGCACCTTGGCCAGCAGAGCAAGGATGATGTCATGGTGATCCAGGAGCCTCTTCCATCAGGACCTGGGCCCCTCTCCATGGCCATTAAAGACGGCATGAGTCCATCGGAGAATGGGGAAATACCCACCCCCATTTCTAAAAACTCTGCCTCGTCCACCAAGGCGTCACGTATCAGTCGAAGACGAGGAAGGTCAGTGCTGGTAGAAGAATAACGCAATGTGTGAAAATACGCTCTACACTGAAATTTACATTGAAATGGAACACAATGTACTTCACGAGTCACAAAACAGAAACAAGAAAATACATTTGAAGAACTCAGGAATAGGCATTGGTAGTCCATTTTAGTGTAGTGTTTCACTCCGTGACTGATAGGCAACATTACACATAGCACTTGCACCAGAATATTTCATAACCAGTTTAAAACCTGTAGATGTGAGAAAAGACTCACAGTTGAAGATCTGTTTTGGTTTAATCCTTCTACACCATCACTCTTATTTTCCTTTATGTTCTGTCGACAAAAAGCTTCCAGCAGATCCTCAGATCAGATATTAATGAACTCAACAGTCACGTCTTTTCCTTCAGTCATATATTTTGTCATAAATTGTGATTTTTTTTGCATTAAGAAACATATTTTTCCCAAATCAATATGTAAGAAAAGTGTGAACATTATTGTAGGCTTATTTAATACTGGCTCTGACTTGAAGTTGTTATACTGTACATTTAAATTTAAGTTTCAACATCTGCCTTGTTTCTACCTTCTCTGACGAAGAGGATGAATATGGACACTGAAAACATTAAAACATGATTTATTACATTTTGTCATTTAGTCTCTTGATTGCCATTTTGTGTTTTTTCTAACTTGATAGCTATTCACGACATAATAAGTGGTAATTTAATTAGTCTGTCAGTGGAAAGACTTTAAAACATTAAGAAATGTAAGTCTTATTATCATTTCCTAGTAAACGCCTCTCTGCTTTAAACATTCAGGAGAAGCACTTTCAGCATGTTCGTCAGTCCCGATGCTTTCATTATTTATGTAAGTGTGCATTCTCTGGGCAGGATCTCGCCATCAGACGGTGACTCGGTGGTAAGTGACCATTCCAGTGAGAGGGAATTGGCTGAGGAGAACTTGAGAGGCCACGCCACGCCCAGCGACAGCAAGCAGACCCGTAAGGTCCCCATCAATGTTTTAAATGGCAAGTGGCCCTGTCAACACTCACATCGCTTCTCCAAACACAGAGGGTGAAGAGCACAAAGGGGGAAGGAAGGGAGGAAACTGAAAGGATTTGACAGAGATAAAGAGAAAGCAGTTGAAGATCAGATGGTTGATGGACAAGAGAGCAAATGGTAGTGAGACGATGGAGTGACAAAAGACAAAGTAGAGGTAGACTGAAGAAAAGGAAGCACTGACATGAGTAGTAACATAAAGAATACAGTGGGGAATAAGAAAGCAAAAAGAAGTGCCTGCTAAAAACTTTATTCAGTGGTCAATAAAGGCCAGAGAGAAGGGCAAGGCGTCAAGGGAAAAAATAGCTGAGGTTACTCTATGTGACAGCTTGTTGATAGATTCAAGCCTGCTGTGCCACTCTGAGGCTACATGCTGGAGCCAGAGGCAGTCAGGCACACCGGCTGCAGCCTGACTCATCCGCAGAGGAATGGCCTGTGTTTTCTTATTGATAAATCTCTGTCTGAGGCTGCATATGCTCTGCCACAATGTTTACAACTAACGTACGTTGTATATGAGACACTTTGAGCATTATGTAACAAGTTGCACAAGTGCGCATGAGAATTTTAAGTCCTAACACTTCCATCTTTTTTTCTATTACTAATGAACTTCACAGGATCACAGGAGAAGCTTTTACCAGCCACGGGATTCATTTCTCCTAAATGACTCCAAATGTTTTTCTTCTTTGTCTCTCTTCTTTGTGTTTTCCCCCATTTATAGAAACTGAAGTGGCATTAATGATGAACTCCATACTTTGTAGCTTTATTTTCAGCAGAGCTACCACTTATAACCTTTTTTATCTTATCTCCTTTTTCCTCAATAAAACTCTCTTCTCTTTTCTCTCTGTTGTGGTTTACAGGGAATAATAGAATTGGTAAGAGTTTTTCCTCTTTCTGTCTGTGTCTCTTTGGCCCTTAGGTTTGACCTCCAGCAGCTGTGTCTATGTGCTGTGGTAGCTTTATGCTCTGCCTGTTCTCACCATTAATCACTGCCTGCTGAGCTGTCAGTCACAGCACAGAGACAATCAGCTTAACAAACAAAAGCAACGTCATTGTTTGAAATGTTGCTTTTGGAAGTTTTCATTTTGTGTTATTAACTTTCATTGTGTTACTCTGTTCATTTTGTTTTAATCCTGAATTTGATATATGATGTAGTTAAAATATAATGGAGGTTATCTGTGCATTCTAGGTCTGGTGGTTAGATGAGTTTAGTCAGAAAAGCTCAAAAACATTAGCACCTGAACTTACAGAGATTACACTGTACTGACTGTTTTATGACACATATTTCCTTCCATTTTTAGGTCCTCCACCTATGAATAGTACAAATGAACAGCTGTCCTCAGCCTCCATTTTTGAACATGTTGACCGGATGTCTCGGGCTACAGACGCTGGCAGGAGAATCCCAAACAAAGTCCAGCTCATTGCCATGCAGCCCATGCCTGTTCCACCACTGCACAGCCCCACCTCAAATGGCAAACTATCTGATGCCAATCAAATAAACAAAGAGGTCTGCGTGGTGAATGTGTTGTCATAATATAGGCAATGTTTATACTCTTTTTCTTTAGTTCAAAGTATAAATAGGTAAATGTAATCTGTGTATATGCTCTAATGAGTAACTTCTCCTCAGATCCAGGTTGCTTTAAGGCACAAGTCAGAGATTGAGCATCATCGTAACAAAATACGTCTGCGTGCCAAGAGGAAGGGCCACTATGACTTTCCTGCTATGGATGACATGACTACTTGCCTTGGAGACCCCAAGGACCAGGATCGCATCTATCAGAAAGCACAGATGCAAATTGATAAGATCCTAGACCCAGATTCTCAGATGCCCTCCATCTTCATGGAATCCAAAAAAAGGTTAGACATCATATAGATCAGGGGTGGGCAATTCCAGGTCCTGAGGGCCGGTGTCCCTGCATGTTTTCCAACTGTCTCTGCCCTACCCAC
>JAQQAE010004027.1:0-19322 GCA_029823295.1 Pseudamia nigra | reverse complement strand
AAGCAGGTGTTTTCACTGAACTGCAATCAGTGGGAAGGAATTCAGTGAAATCAGCTGCTGAAGAGACTGGTTGGAAAAAAAATGTGCAGTGTCTCGGCCCTTTGTGGCAGCGATTGGACACCACTGCACTAGAGTATTGTGGTGTCACTTCTTGACAGCACACATCGCTGCCAAGAACTGAGTCACTGCAGAAGGACACGATGCTCTCACAAAGCAGATACTATGCAAACACACATGCACACTTTCACAAATGAACAGACTGGAGAGTTGGTATAAGGCAAAATCTAGTTCAGGTTAGGTCAGTGTGACCCAGATAATAAATGAGTCTCCAGTGATCAATCCACTCAGATGGTGTGTGTGTGTGTGTTTGTGTGTTTTTATTCCTGTATGAATTTGTGTACCCACGCCCCTCCTTGCACAGGTCAGGGTCTTAAACCCGGCATAATAAACAGTGGCTGTATGTATCCACTTTATAACATGACATCCTCCATTCACAGCGCTGTCATCATGGAGCCAGTTACTGCCTCCCATAGTGTTTTGCTGACAGACATTTTAAATTAGACTAATAAATTGCCTAGCGCTCTGCCTCGTGCTTTCTAAAAGCCCTGTTACCCAGAGACAAATTAGCACACTGCAGGTATAAAGACTGGATTCTGCACAAAAGGCCAAGTTGTTTTTATGAGGCAAGGCCTAAATATCAGAATGGAGATATGAGGGTCAGATGAGGAGGTCATCCAGACAGAGAGGACTGATGATTAGAAACAAGAAAGCAGGGGTTTACACATTAAAAAGGCTTCAGCAGGAGTTCACAGTAGTGTGTGTATGTGTGTGTATATTGTATGTGTACTGATAGGATGCATGTGGCATTTCAAAGCCAGTTACAATATGAAAAAATGTAGTTTCCCTTGATATGTGAGCTGAACCGGTGGGACAGGATACTTGTGAGTGCATTGACTAAGACCCAGTCAAAGCAATAAAAACCAGAGAGTGTCTTTCTATAGAGCAGGTTCTGTTGTTGCAGCGGTGGTCTTTGTCAGCACTCATTTAGTAGTATTCTTTCAACTCTCAGAGCAAGCCTTAACATCCTCTCCAGATGAATTGAGCTGCACTTAAGAAGTGAGTGAATGGAAATTAAGCTCCTACACAATGCGTGGGCAGCACTGCCAAGCCCATGACTAAGTGCAAAGTGTTGTATTTCAAAAATATATAATGTTTCTCAAACGTGAGGTGATGCCGTCGAAATGGATAAAGGAAAGGCGGCGGAGGAAAAAAGCAAAAAATAAATAAATAAAAGGAAAGCGAGCAATAGCTGGCCAGATAATTGACACTCTCAGAAAACAAGCCACCACTTCTCCTCTTCCTCTCGTCGACTGAGTGCCGTTCTGTTGCTGAAGTTATTGTGCCCATTGTAAGTCACAAAGCAGGGAGGAATGTTTGGCTGGCTCTCTGGGAAACGCCACTTCAGGGCCCACAGCTGTCACAGCCTGGGGACTTGAATTCTGCCACAGAAAGTTCAATGGTGAAGAGCTGGCAGAGGGAGATATGCTTTTTACTTAAGGATGGCAAGCTGTGTGCAGACTTGATGTGAAACCAATACTTGCTGCTGTGATTTTCGGTTACTCGTATGCTCTGCACCGTCTCTCCTGCAGCACGTGCTCTATCACTCATCCTTCATCGGACACTTCTAAAACTTTATTTTTATCCTCATTTTATTATCTCTCCTCTTCCCTCTGTTGCCTCCTTCTGAAAAGCTTGGTCTCATTGTGTGTCAGCCTAAACTTGAATAAACAATCGTCTCTCTGTGGCAAGAGCTTCCCATACCGCTCCCTGAAGGAATGCTGCTTCCCATCCTCCGTCTCACCATGGTTACTGGGAATCTGCTTGGAATTGCATTTTACACTGAGGTGAATGTGGGCATTTACTGCATTTCTTCTCCAAAAGGTTGATTGATGTGTGATTTTAAATCCTG
Source organism: Pseudamia nigra (assembly GCA_029823295.1). Lineage (NCBI taxonomy): Eukaryota > Metazoa > Chordata > Actinopteri > Kurtiformes > Apogonidae > Pseudamia > Pseudamia nigra. The sequence continues at coordinate 17,353 of JAQQAE010004027.1, read as the reverse complement.
CACGAGCTCATTTAAACTCTGCTTTTGATTGAGCCACAGAAATAATGTTTTTTTTCCCTGGCTTACAAAGTAAAGAAAAGACTGAACGCAGGTGCACTCATCAGTCATCAATTCAGCAATCGCCTTTGTGACTCCTTCACATTAATAATAATTTCCAACATTCACTTTTAAATTAGATGAATGGAATCCAACCAGAAAAATGCTAAAACTGTTGAAATAATTGATCACAAGGAATTTGTCTCCACTCAGCTTTCATAATTACACATTAATATTTATCTTCCAGCGGAGAGGTTCTGGCACCAGACTATCTAAAAGTCATTGAAACAGGCATTTATTGAGAGTTTCCAAAATAGAATAAAGGTTTTTGGCTTCTTTTCTCAGATTTGAAGTGTCTTGGATTGCTTGTATTCCACATAATTACTCAAGGACCCGTTTTTGCCATGAGATTACCTTGATGCCACAATCCCAGTGAGAATAAAGGCGCCAAAATACAACCACACTGTTTTCCAACAGCCTTGAAATCCAATAATGTAAAATGTTGACTCATTTGTCTCGGAACAATTCCACATTTGGATGCCGTTCTCGCTGCAACATGTGTTTCAGGCTAGTTTGGGTTGCAGAGCTTGTTCTCTCTCCATTGTCTTATTATGATAATGACCACAGCCTCGCATTCCTCTGCAGTGATCTCATTTTATAGCACAATACTGACAATGCGGTGGAAGCCAGAAGGCCTTGGAGAACGACAACGCCACGCCTGCTGAGAGATTCACAGACCTTGGAAGAAGCAGAGAATTACAGGGCATGGAAACAATGCACTGCACAATCTGCACCTATTTGTCTCTGAGTAGCCTTGGTCGGTTCCGCTAAAGTGACAAATTCTCTCTTTTTGGTTTAAAAGGCTCTTTAAGGTTGTTTTTTTTTCCTGCAGGGCCCTCCACCTACAATCACATTCAGCCGTGCTGCTGTGTAGGTGTAAGTAAATAAAGAATTAGGCATGAGTGCCACATGTGTACATCTGAGTTCTGCAAAAGAAAAAAAGCTTTGGGGTAGTTGAGTGCGTCAAGTATACTAAAAAAAAAAAAGTAGAGCGTTTGCAGCATATTCATTTATATTTCTTACATCATGCATAATACTGTTCACAGTACGAACCTTCAAAAGCAAGGTGGAGGAAATCTGCAAAAACAGAAAAACTGAGAAAAATACATTTAAGTTTTAATTTATTATGTGGACTAAGTTTATGTATTTTTTTCTTTATTAGATTTCCCTTTGCACTTTGCTTCTTACATTTTTTATTCTCATTCATATTTTTGATAATGCTGTCCATTTTTGTTGCTTTGCTCATTTTTCTCATGTTCCTTCTTTTGTTTCTTTGTTGTGTATCTTATTTTGGTCATGTTTCTTCCTCCTCATATTAATTAGTCCATTTTGCCAGTTGTATTCGTTTTTGCTCAAATTCATGAGGATTTTGTCAATTTGTCTTCATTTTGCTTCATATGTTTTCTAATTTTCTTCTTTTGCTTGTTTTTCTTCTTTTGCCTTTAACTTTGTTCATTCTTGGTCATTTAGTGAATTATTTTGTTTATTTGTGTTAATTTTGCTCATGTTTCTTTATTTTGTGTCTTATTTTGTTTCTTTTTCTTCCTCTTCTTTATTTTTGTCAATTTTGCTTCTACTTTTGTTCATTTTTGCTCACTTTCCTTTGTCTTTTACTCATTTTGTTCATGTTTCTCCATTTTGTCTCTTATATTGTTTTTTTATTTTAATTTTCACTTATTTTGTAGTTTTTCCTTTATCTTATATGTATTTTTTTTCATTTTTCTAATTTTACTTAATATTTTTACTTAATATTTTGGTCACTATTCTTTATTTGGGGTTCGTCTAGGGCGGGGGGTTTGTTCATTTTGGCTTATAATTTTGTTCAATTAAGTTCTAATTTTGATTATTTGTTTTAATTTCCAGATTTTTTTTTTAATTGTTGCTTCATGTTTTTCTTAGGTTTCTTCTTTTTATTTTTAATTTTCTTCCTTTTTCCTTATCTTTGTTCTTTTTTCTTCTGTTTCTTCATTATTTTTGTTTTCTAGTTGATTTTTTCATTTTGCTTGTTATTTTGACCATTTTTGCCCATGTTATCTTTATTATATTTTGCTCATTTTGTTGGTTTACTCCTTATTTTGTTCATTTTCAGTCAAAATGTTCACTCATGGATTGCTGTTAAATTGTTCTTTACCTGGATTTTACATTTGCTGCAAATTCGACACTTGACTTTCTTACAAGACTGACTCAAGGCATTAGTCACACAATCAACCCTCTGAACTCTCCCTTTTGACCGAATGTGGAGCTACTGCTCTTTGCCTTTGAATGACAGTGTACAGAGATTCCGGAAACCCTTCTGCTGTTTCAATTTTACACAGTAAATGTTGAGGATGCATTTTATTCCTTCATTTGAGAACCAATAATCCCCGAGGTAAAAACTAATTGTATTAGTCTATGTGCTTTTTAATATAACTGTTCATCATATTGAGGAGTTTAGACTGGGGGAAATAAACCTTTCCCAGAGGAATCACACACTCAATATCAACCCCCCCCCCCCCCCATGCAAACACTCGCATATTTCTCTAACAAAAATGCAAATGTCATTTTGTGCACTTCCATCTCTACCCTCTCCCTCACAACCTCAAATACCCTCCACCCACCACCACCCCCAGCTCTAGCTTGCCATTAGAGCTATTTGCATCTGACTGAGAGTCCATTAGAATAATAATTAGCCTGACCCACCAGAGAGGGAAGGCCTTCGTCAGCTCTACGCCAGCCTCAAGGCGCTCACACTTTACCGACAGAGAGAAACCGCAGAGAGAGAGAGAGAGAGGAGAGAATGTACATATAATTCCATTAGTGAAATACGCAATAAATCTGTTCAAACAAGGATCCAGGCAAGGGCGTAGGTTTCATTTGAATATTCAGGGACCATTTTTAGTCAGCAGTTGTGGATATTTTCAACAGTGAACACGTTGATTTCTGTTTTGGTGGATTGTTTATGCACCAGTTTGTGAAGAGGACAAAATTATCAAAGAACTGAACAAAGAAGCAGCAAAATGAGCAAAAATGAAGACAATAATCAAGAAAATAAACAATATAGTCCACAAAATGAAAGAAAATATTAACAAAATAATCAGGAACACAAAAACACAATGAAACAAATGAACAAGGCAGTCCTCAAAGTGAATAGAAATGATTCGGTGTGTTTCCATTGCACGAACTTTGGGGTAAAAGAGAGGAGGAAGAATTTACAGAAACGTCCTCTCACTCGGCCTTCTCGGCTGCTGCGTGTCTGCAGAGTAAGACCCACCACCGACGTAATCGCAGCCTAATCACACCAACGTGATAACAGAACATAAACCACGATGGACCAAAATCAAAAGCAGAGACAACAACATTGAGGACAAAGATAAACATGGAGGAAGCTGAGGGTCCTGCCACGTTTCTGTTTTGTGTGTTTTCTGCGTACATGGCACGCAGCAGGTGCTACGGACGAGTTGAGAAGATGCCACAAAGAAGCCGAATCCTACTATTTACTACTCATCTTCTGCAGGGCTTTAAAACTGCTGCTTGTTTCCTATTGACATTATATCCTGCTCTGGGTGTCCTCAATCCACTTTGAGTAAACCTTTAAGCTCCGCCTGGGAGTTTTTAAGGCAGAAGCAGGGACTTGGTTAGACCCTGTAAAGGTTCCTGTAATTTAACCCAGTGGAGACACGCACCAACAGCCTCTGCCCCGTAAAATGACCTCCAAGTTCCTGCGGTGGAAACGTGCCTATTGTCATTTTTTCATGGTTAGTTTGTTTATTTTCTTCATTTTCTTAAATATTTTGATCATTTTTGTGCATTGGCTTGACTATTTTCTTCATTTTTGTTGATTTATTGGAGCTGTCTGTTTAGTTTTCCTAACCTTTACATCCGCCAAGGAGTGGCAAATGTTACGTTTTTGCTGTCGTTTGTCCGTCAGTTAGTTAACCAGATTGCTCAAAAAGTTATATACTGATTTTGATGAGCGCACAGCAATTTTTTTGCACTGGGCTGAAGACTTTTCAACACTTTAGAACAGAGCTGTGGTTGACAATCACTGCTCACTAGCCAACCAATCAAAATCTAGAAGGGGTGAGACAGAGGAAGTAAACAATAAACTTCTTTGCACCATGATGGAGGGGAAACCGACTGACAACTCAGAACTAACACTGAAGGATTTCTGTGATTTTACAAGAAAGCGAACATCCAGAACATCAGTATAGTTTGAAATGTTACTGTATGAAAAGGACAGTTTTACATGTCACCACAACCACAGACAAACTCCAAACTCATTCATGTGATTACTCTGCCACTACGTATGAATATAAACAGTAAATTTAGAAGTGCTTCCTGATGTCATTAAATTCAATCCCCCGCTTTTACTCATTTTCCAGAATATTTTGTTAATTTTCACTTATTTTCTCAATTATTTTGCTCATTTTTACTCATTTTCTTGATTACATGATTTTATTTTTATTCATTTTCTTGGTTATTTTGTCCCTCTCATGTTCAGATGTAACCTACATCCTTGAGTGACTGTCAGACAGAAAGCATGGTACCGTTTGCCAGTGCTGCTACACGTCACGAGGAAAGTGAAATTAAAAAAATACAGCTAGACTTTACCAGAAAATCTCCCTGAAATCACTCTGAAATTACTCTGCATTATGATTCTTTATTTATTTTCATGTGAAATTACTGCACTACTAGTGCTCCATACTGGCAACGTGCTCTTGTAGCAAATGGGATGAAAAATGGGTATCACATGCTTTTAGCAGATATGTGCTAATGTGCCCAATTTCCAGACTCATTATGGCATTAATGTACAAATCTCTGGCCTGGGTGGTGATTATTCATGTTGAAGCCAAAAATAATCATCAATAATTAGCTGTGTTTGAGATTCACAGAGACCCTAACCCTGAGTGTACCCTATATGAATCTCCAAAGGACAAAAAAACACATTAGTTACTGTTATTTAGCTGCAAACTTACTGTTCTCCTTAAAATACCACATTAAATTACATGTACTTAAACATTTTCACTGGTGTTTTAATGCAGCACTTCTAAGCTGGTTGCCACTTTTACAGAATTCAAACCAGACAAATATTGTGCTTTTATAACATAGTACAAATATATGTAAATATGAGTATAATTTGAACACTTTTACATTACTGTGTTCAAATTCAGGACACCAAATAACCTAAAAAATGTAAATACATTAGGAGAAGGAATCAGCACCATGAGCAAATAAAGAAAGAAATATCAGACAACAATAATGATAAAAATGATCAATAAATTGAACAAAAATGAAGAAAATAAACAAGAATCTTAACCAAATGACCCAAAAAATTAATAATAAAAAATCATCAATAAAATGAACAAAATTGAATACAATAGATGGCTGACAATGTAAAACAAATAATTTGCCTCACAAAACCGTATACAAATTGTAAATAACTTGATATCATGAGCAAAATTAAACAAATAGCCAAATTAAATAAGGCACTGTTTGTCAAAATACTGGCAATGAAAAGTGGATTATTCCGTGTTTGCAGTTATGCTGCATTTTCTGATGAAGCGTGGGCAGGTACCAGACCTGACAACGAAGTCAGAGAATGTGTGGCTGAGTTGCAAAGAGGTTCTTGAAAAATCATAAAAAACCAGCCCACTGTGTTTTGTCAGCTCACTTTAAATTAGTCTTTAATAGACACATACAGTACACTTGCTCTCCTAGACAAACCAAAATGTGCCATCATTAGCAGCCTGAAGAGTGGACACAAGTTAGGATGGCTCCATAGTTTCATGTTGCTTATGCCAATCATAACATCCACTGTAACTGAGTCCTTGAATCCATGAATTGTAGCCTTGGTTTATTGTTTTTAGCCAATAGAAGTGTCACCACGTGTGATCTTCTGCTGCTGTTGTCCATCTGCTTGAAGGTTTGACATGCTGTACACAGATGCTCTTCTACATTACTCAGGTGTAACAAAAGGTCGTTTGAGTAACTGTTACCTTTCCATCAGCTCAAACCAGTCTGACCATTCTCCTCTGACCTCTGGCGTCAACAAGGTATTTTCATCCAGAGAACTGTGGCTCACTGGATATTTTTGCTTTTGCAGACTTTTCTTTGTTGTGTGTGAAAATCTCAGTAGATCAGCAGTTTGTGAAATCCTTAGACCAGCCGTCATGTTCAAAGTCGTGTAAATCACCTCACTTCCCCCTTCTCATGCTCAGTTTAAACTTCAGCAGATCGTCTTGACTGTGCTTAGATAATAATTATACTTGCATTAAAGATTTTTGTTAACAAGTATACCTAATAAAGTGGCTAGTGAGTGCACATATTTTGGATAGTAAATAGACTGTACAAATGATATTAAGGAATTTTTTGTAGCAGCAATAGTTAATAGTTTTCTATTAACCCCAGATCAAATGACCATCTGTGATGTCAAAGGGGGAGCTCGTAATGAAGAAGGATTTATGACTGATCTTTACAACAACCCTGTCTGCTCGAAATTATGTTCATGTATCACTAAATGCCAATTCTAATTACTTTTGTCAGATACACAATGTCACCTGTACTGTTTTAGTTCAATACAATAATTCAGAGATATTAATTAATGCAATGTGCAAGAAAAAATGTTGACCAATAGCATGTTTACTTTTCTACCAACAGAACTTGGTCAGCTGTGTCTGCCAGGTGTTTGGTTTAATCACTGGCACCTACAGCATGGCAATACAGCCAAAAATGCTCTTACGCTGAACATGTTCGTACTGATAATTAGCATAGTTAGTGTAAAACTCTTGTTTATTTAAGTTTAAAGGCTTATTTTTGACGAAAGCTGAAGAAACCTGATGGTTATTTGTGGTCTATGTGGTTGAAAGATGCCTCGAGATGAAAATAAAATAAAATATGCAAAAAGAAAAAAAACTTGTCACAAAGAGATTAAATCTGATGCAAAAGATGCAAACTGACATTAAATTCACAAAAAGATGCAAAAGACACAAAAAGGCAAAAATGTCAACAAAGGCAAAGTAAGATAAGGGTGATGTAAAACACATGACAAAAATAATAATATATAAGCAAAGACATGAAAAAGCAAAAACAGAAAAAAACACCAAAAAAGAAAAAAGATTAGCATGATGCAAAAGGAACAAAAATAAAAAATGTAAAAAAAAAATGTAAAAATATTTTCAGTCTGATTTCTTTTTTAATGTTCATTTGATTTATTTTGCACAAATGTTATAAAAACCAGCATGACAATAAATTAAAATAAAACCTGAGCTCATGTCATTATACAGGCAAAAGAAAATTGCACAATACTTCAATATTATTAAATAGAACTATATATATATATATATATCACAATAAAACTAATTATGAATTTATCGCCCAGCTCTACTGTACATGGTTCTGTTCAATGAAAGACACCAGGGCTCTGTGGAAAACTCAGTGTATTTTTTCAGATTCCAGCCAAATTCTGTGTTTTTGTAACGTTACCCCTGTTGTCTAAACCTGCAAACATCATCAACCACCAACCGCCCTCCTTCTGATGGTAGAAATAAAAGTAGTGCATCCTTCAATGACAGATTTCCTGGGAGACAAGGTTATTCTTTGTGGCCTCTTTTACTTCATTAATTTGGATTCACAGACTGCACACTCAGCTCCCATCAACCCAGTTTTCAGCTGCAAGCAAAAAAGCTCTGATAACCTCACTGTATACAGCACACGCTGTTCTAAACTAAACGGCTAATGTGAAAAAAATCTAGTTGGGCCTGTGCAAGATGCCAGTGTTAATGGAAAACTGAGAAACAAACACGAGGCGAAAGAAAAACTTTTTAACTGCAACCATGACCATCATCCGGAGGCATAGATGATGGGTTAATTTTGTAAAGCTGCAGTTCTACATAAATTCACTGGGCTCGTCAGACTTAATCAGATTTGGAATTAAATAATGATTAACCTTGTCCTCTTTCACAAAGGGAACGAAAACAAAACCACTGTTTGATTTTCCTTTCAGATATATCCAATACATCTAATAAATATATGTATAAAAACTGCTTAATTTGCTTTTTTCACATCAAACGTGTAAATTTCATGAATTCCACAGAGTTATTTGTGTAAAAATAAACCTGAAAGACTTGCTATGTCAATGTAAAGTTATACTGATAAGGTTTCAGTGGCAGTATCCTGTGTGATATGCTGTGTTCTGTGTAAATAATCTTTTGAATCATTTGTCTGGTAATTTCCTACAGTTTGAAATTTATATATTTTTTTCCAATTAAACCCAGTTTGAACAAAAATTATGACCCTTGTCCTCTTTCACAATGGGAAACAAAAATAGTTGGGTTTTCCTGTCAAATTTAATCAAAAACAAAAATGACAATTATATAATATGCACTGTTCTGTATAAATAGTGACATTGGGTATTTATCTTCTTTTATAGTAGTTCACTATTCTCATTCATTCATTCATTCATTCATTCATTTATTCATTCACATCTCCATTAGCTGTGACCAAAGCAAAAGCTACTCTTTCTGGAGACCCTCTCAACCAACTCAATTTAAAGTAGAGTAACATAAAACAATAACAATAACAATACAAAGACAACAATGACACAAACCGAGACACACAGTTAACAAATCTGCGGAATGAATCTGCAAAATGACTACATCATACATACTATACAATAACTTCATTGTACCATAACATAACACTAATCACTATAGCCATGTCAAACCACACCATTTAAACATAAAACCACATAGGATTTAAGTTTAAGTTACTGAATATGGTGTTTTCTTGTCTAAATAACCGGAATAATATTTGTATTTGCCACGTCTTATTTAAGAAACACCACATGCAAAAAAAAGAATTAATTCTGAATACCCATGCTGTTAAACTATTAAATTCAGAATATTGCCATATTCAGATTTATAGAGGAATACGAGTGCACATGTAAATGTAGTCACCAAGACAGATTCCCATAGATGAGTTATAACCTTTGCTGATCGCTGAACTGTGAACCTTACGTCCAGTGGAGCTGTCTAGTTTTTCAGCATCATATCTGAACATATGTAAAGGGTCCACTGAAAAGAAGTGTGTGCAAGCTGAGCCTCCGTCTGTCTACTCAGTGGCCACTGTGTACACACTATCCATGCATGAATCCTTGCATATGTTTCCGTGTGTACAGTTAAGTCAGAGCTTATGTTGTCTGGCTGCCATGTGTGTGCACCTGCATATGACTATGAAATATGTACATTTCTGAGAATGTGTGGAAGTCTGTGCACCAAGATGCACATGCATATGTGTGTATTTAGGCTGCACATGTACAAACATCTAGTTAGTATCATTTCTAGTATGCACATGCATGCCTGTGTGTATTTGTTTATGTGTGTGTGTGTGTGTCGTTGCTGCAGGCAGGTTGAAGATTGTCTCCCCCCTGAGGGCCTCCCTCTCCCTGCAGCATGTGGGAACCATGGCGCGTTGCCAGGATACAAGCCCCTCGTCTGTACTGACAAGAAGACATGAAGAGCAAAGATTAATTATTTACAAGCAGACCCCTGTACACCACGTCTGGCTTGGCACTTCTCCTGCATTAAATGTCACTATCTATGAAGCCATCCGTTTTATTGCCTATTCTATTTAAGCACTGTGAAAAATCTGTTGCATTGCCCCATGCTCTCCTCTCATATGGAATTCTTACATCAGGGCCACATTGCACTGCACATTCCCCTCTTGTTAAGGGTATTTTATATTAAAATAACCAGCCATAATGTTTCTTTTTAAGGCATCTCAGTCCAGAAGCCCATTTTTAGAACCCACCGTTAAACAGACACAAATGCTCCCTAATGGTCCCTGCACTCTCACAGCTATTTTCAGTGTGTTTGCAAGCTGGGATCACCAGTGTCCTCTGGGCAGCCTTCTCCCCTGCTTCATCTAATATTTATGGGGTCTACACCGCTGACTGACTCGCAGATCCGCTTTGTGAGCGCAGCAGATATTTACAAAACATATTAGAATGATTCATTTGCCATCACATTTGTCTTCGGCATCGGCTCCGCTTCCCTCAGCCTCTGTCTCCCTAAATGACGAGACATCCAGAGGCACTAGGGGGGTGATTGAGTGAGTTGTGAGTTTATCGCTCTGATGGTTTTTTATTGTTGTGGTTCAAGCATGTGAATACATAAAAAGATGCAGACACTGTACTGTATCAAATCACCAATAAGCTCTACACACACATGATGAGATGTATATATTTTACAGCACTATGAAGTGATTTACTGCAGTCGATATCCAGACATGTGCTCTTTGGGTCTGGCGGTGACTGAGCTTTAAGTGAAGGCATCCGTGCTGCTTCAACCCAGGCGGATCCTTTGTTCTCATTTCCTACCACTTCTTTGTTGTGCTGTTGCCTGTCTGTCTGCATGTCTGTCTGTCTCTCTGTCTGTCTGTCTCTCTGTAGCCAGTCAGGGTTTATTTGCATTCCTCCAGCACATCCATATTCATGATGGAAGCGGGTCACTCCACATGGAGATGTGTGTGTATGTGCCTCTGTGTGTGGGTGTGTGTGCAGGATTTAATTGGGCTGTGGTCAGAGGGGATCCTCCACACTGAGTCCCAGGTGGAGAGGGAGCAGGGATCCCACTGTTCTGAGCATTATGCATTTTCTATTGTTTCTCTCCCTCCTCCTGTACACACCAGCACTCCTGTGGCGACGGCACAAGACGCCTTTTCATCAGGCTAAATTCAGTCTGATCCAGCGCTAATTCTGCTCATATCTGATGAATTGATTTCAAGGACCACAGGCTGAGAAAGATATATCTTGCTGTGTTTTCCACATGGAAAAAAATAAAACAATGCACTACAAATTTCAGCATTTTCCTTAGACACTGTGGACTTTTGATGCTTTTAAGAACCCACACGATGCAGAGTGATTGAGGAATTCAAACGTAATTAGCATTTATAGAGTATGCATATTTTACCCTCACACAGTGGGTTCAATTTTTTAATTTAATGCAAAATACAAATTTACAAACAGCCAATTATATCTAATATGTTGTCTTTAAAATGACATTGCTGAGTGACTGAAAGGTGCTGCATCACAAAAACAACATATTTCTCTATAACGGGCGTTTTGTACACGTAAGGGCTTTTATTATCATCAGAAATGTAATTGCACTGTTGTTGAAGGACAGGGGACAAGAAAAAAGGATCAGGCTCAGAGATATAAAGTACGTGCCAAGCATTAATGCCGAGCCCACTTCTTCCCTTTATATTTCCCTGCCAGTCTCTGTGACTTCTTTACACGATGGAGCTATTGTATCCCCTTAACCCCCTGTATGTCACATGTCAGGAAACACAATCACTGCTGCAGCCTCCTTCACCCAAGAGTGGAAATGAGTATTAACACCAGGCTGGGATTGTATGGTGGAACAAGGCTTATTACAGAGGTCAGTGGCTCCGGAGAACATCATTTCAATGTGTATTATCAGTAGTTTGTGGAATAGGTTGCAGGCCAAGTCTTTGACTTAACACTGGAACCGCCAGGACAGTTATATAGAGATCAAATTTACCCAGGCACCAGAAAAATGCCCACTGTCATGGTATGAAGTGATTCTGCTCACATATCAGAATATGAGGGTTTTTTTTAATAATCAGCTGTGTTTTTTGTCTTTGGTTTTATAATTAAAGTGTCTTACTATGTGCTATACATGGTGTCTGCACAAGTCAGTCTAAAATGGGCAGAAAAATATTTGGCTCATAAATCTGTCGCTTTTCCATTCAGATCTGTTATAAACAATTTACACACTAACACACTGTAGGTTTCCTTAAAGCATGTACTTCTATTATACTTGCATGTTGTTTTAAGTTAGTTATTATTAAATTGATTTATTATTTTGAATGTATTATATTTGAACATCCAGAAGCTGCAGCACATTCAAAACAGTGCTGCCAGGATCCTGATGAAAGTGTGGAAATATGACCACATCACACCTGTACTTAAAACCCTTCAGTGGCTTCATGTCTCACTCAGGATTGAATTCAAAATCTGTCTACTTACGTCCCAGCGCCTGCACAGAAATGCTCCCCCCTATCGCAAAGAGTTGCTCTCTCCCTAAGCCTCTACGCGACACCTCCGCTCTGGACAGGCCAACCTTCTCAAGCCCCCGAGGACCAAGCTCCGAACCATGGGAGACTGGGCTTTTTGCTCCGCTGTCCCCAGTCTGTGGACACTCTCCCTGACCATCTGAAAGCACCTTAGACTGTGGATGCTTAAAAAAGGCCTAAAAAGTCGTGTTTTCATGAAAGCATTTAACTAGAGTTTAATTGTTGTAGTTCATCAGTTTTTAGTGTTGTATAATGTGTTTCTCTGTAGCACTTTGAGATTGTTCACTCAATATAAAGTGCATAATAAATGCAATGTATTAGTAGTAGTAGTAGTAGTAGTAGTAGTAGTATTAATAATAATAATAATAATAATAATAACAAATATGATAATAATATGTATTAATATTATTTATATTTGTTGAAAGCTTTATTTATTGCATGATCTGGATATGTAATTGCTGTATTCTTAATGTGTTTTTCACTCTAATAGTAGTAAATCCATAATAATATGGACTGAAATAGTAAATGTTAATTACACATGGCAAGTATAAACTCTTACATTCTATTTGGGTTGAATCTGACAAAACTAAAAACAGTCTATACATATGGAGTCTGGTTACCTTTTCTAAGTGCATTTTGACCTGAGTCTAAACTGCACATTGGGTTTCATTTTCTATAAAATATTTTTAAACGTTCATGGCTGTTATATTTTACATGTGAGGTAAAACAGGACATAGTATTATCTGATAGACACTTGTATGAGTGATGTGAAACGTAAAAGCCACTGCCTAAGGGTTAATCATCATTTATTTAGCTAGTAGTAATCATTAAAAAGAGTTTGGTTCTTTAGCAGTTATAGCACTCAAATGTTCCATGTATAAACACTCATATATATCTTTAAGCACTTATATGTGTCTGTTAAATACTTTTGGAACATTGTTGAGAAAATAAAGTGTGTTGATTTGAATTTTCCTCTTTGTAGTTCTGCTACACATTATCTAATTTTATTGGAACGTCATATGGCTGCCCACTTTTCATTAGAAAATGCTCTGATTGGCTGAACAGCAGACCATTCCCAAGGTGACCTGGGATTATGTTCTGACAACAGGACACTGACAACAAACATTAATGACATTTTCACGGCCAATTTTATGAACAAAAAAATTGTGAGCCAGTTGCTCATGGGGGTGGGGTAAATTTTCACTTGACTATGTGATGTCACAAGTCACATAAATCCAAACTGGCTTGGATTTATGTGACTTGTGACATAAATCCAAATTGGTTTATTTTTCCTGCTGTCCATCTTGTTGTGGGGATTTCTCAGGACAGACAGCCAGTTTACATGTCCACAGGTTTTATTTCATTCCGTAGTTCATATAAACTTAAAATCCAGTAAAGATGGATTTTCACAGTGTGAGACCTTTAATTATTATGTTATATTGCACACACTACATACCCCTCATTTTCAGCCCTCTGTCAACCTTTTTTGGGGACTGTTGCTTTAAATGCAATTTAGCTTCTCTCTGTGCCATGGATACCATCATGTAGACTCTCCCAGGACCGGATTGGTGCTCCTGGTGATTCTGGAAAATTGACGAAGGACGGTGATTTTATATTTGTGGCATCAGATATCTAGAAATCCAAAAAGCTAATTTCAGTTATCTGAAAAGGGGTTGTGTTTGTTTTCCCTGATTTGAGTGAGAATTTTGATACTTTGATGTTATTTCTAGAGCATCCACACCTGTTTTATAACAGGAAAAGATAACCCCCTTTTTTTTTTCAATATGTCTTGGTTAATGTGAGCTTTAAAAATGATAACTAAAACAACACACTATGCTATAAGATTACCAGGTCAGCATAAATGTACTCTCTTTATAAACTTTGCTCTAAAGTTTATAAAGTCTAATTCATAAGATATTATCGGAATTTTTTTATCATCAAGGGAAGGGAAAGAATGCTGACATTTGCAGTGTGCCTATTGGACAATGGGATTATCTTCATAATTTGTTAAGAAGTGTCGGAAACAGCGCTCTAATTCAGCTTGATCTTTTAAATTCAGTGTCGAGAGGCACTGGACAATAGATGCACCTAATGTCCCCTGCACTGTGTGTCAAACGACTACATTTAAAGTATTCTTTCACCCTCCTGTTAAATGTGAGTGTTGCGGTGCCAGGGCAGAGATAAGGACAGAGGAACGCTGCTGCTGAGTGAGAATCTGTGATGAGGAAAAGGCCAGAGAAAATGCCAACTCAGGCTTCTGTCTCCGAGTGTCTGATTGTTCAGCAAGACCCTTTTCTAAGAGTCTGCCAGGGCGGCTCTGAATGGATGCCAATTATCACGCCCAACAATGTTTCTCAACAATACTTTAACGACATGCCGCTCACTGAAAAGCCACTAAGCTCTCAGGAGTTAATTGGTTTTTAAAAAGCAATATAAAATCCCATCACAATAATCAGTTCTCATAGACTCTTTTTCTCTCTCCCATCAAACAAAGCTGCTAATTGTTTTAAAACTGACTGTGAGCGTTTCATGTGAAATTACCTAGTCTGTGTCATAATACACGCAGTTTGGGTGTTTGTCAGGAGAGTGGCGAGGCAGGTTTAAACATTTCTCCTCTGATTTCTTAGTTTTTGACGTTGGAAACATTCAGATGAGGAGAAAGTTACAGCTTCATCATTTAGCATTATCACAGAAATACAGCAACTCTTACTTTTTAGAACATTATATAACCTTTATTTTCTACCTCGTAATGGTCAGGGGGAAGCTGGAACCTGTCCCAACTGAGTATGGTGGAGTACACCCTGAAAGAGTCTCCTGACATTCACACTCATTTTCATATACGTATATGGGCGATTTCAAGTGACCAATTAACCAAACCCCAACTAAATGTTTTGCTTGTGGGAGGAAGCCGGAGTAACTCCATACAGAAGGGCCCAGCTGCTCAGTGATGGGATCGAACCCAGGACCTTTCTTGCTGTGAGGCACTGGTGTTAACCACTGCGTTATCACCACCAAATCACGTTAAACTGAATATATAACGCCTCATTTATTTGCCTTCATTTGACATCTTAACACAGTCATTGGAAAATACTGTATAGTCAAGTTTAGGCACTGTAATATTCAGCTGATCAATACTAAGTCAGTTTTTGACTTTTCCTAAAATTGCATTGTTTTACACTGCCTGCTATTAAATACAGGCCATATGACTCCTCATCAAAATATCAACAGTTATATCTGTAACAGCCAGCAGATACAATTTATATGAGCACATTTCAATAACAACAGTTAAAATTTAGATTTATGTAACTGATTTGTCCTGCTTTACACTTTTATTTAACTTTGTTTTCAGATTTTTTCTCAGTTGCTGCTTAAGCTTGATTTCATTTTAAAGCATGCTAGTTTCATTCAGTTATGTTATATTTCCAAACACAAACGGAACTTTTTTTTAGAAAAACAAACAAACAAACCAATGCTCTAAGTCTGTGAACTGAAGTTAAAACTGAACATTTGTCTGGTATTCACTTCAGAGAGGATTTGAGCCATCACATGTAAAAGTGTCAAGATAAAATCAAAACAAATATGAGTTTAGGTGTAAGAAGGACCGTTGAGGGACACAAAGCAGGAGAAGGATATACAAAGTTATCAAAGCAATTTCAAGTATCCAGAACTGGAGTGAGAAGCATGGGAAACATTTGGGGAAAAAATTTTGACCTCAGCTGTGTGAGCCTATAATTAGAGCCTTATTAACATATGCATTTGTAGTGTATTGGCCATTTATTTGGTTGGGCTAGGCACAGGGGCCTGACCTCGTCATTATAATACTGTACATAACGAGTATTATTTAGAATCAAACACTTTCTGAGTCTTAATGTAGACTTTGGACACTGTTAGTAGTTATGGTAAATGAATTCATTGAATGAAGTGTTGGTTAATATATGTTCACTAATCTACATTGTAACCCATTTTCCTTTAACAATTGCACACATATGGTTGTAACCAGAATTGAGTTTCATATAGATTTAATATACAGCAAAGTCCTTTTTGCAGCATGAAATCAATGAGACTGGGGAGGAGGCTAATTATATTTAACAGGGGCGTAACTTAAGCCTAAACATCTACATACTTTCTGTCAGCAGATTCGAAGTGAGTTCAGCCAGACTCAGACAGAGCAGTTGCAGATTTTATGTGCATTCTGTAATCTTCCTTAAATGTGTATCTTCACACCACAGCATTTTTTTAAACCAGAGAATAAAGGTCATCTCTGTCAGTTCGAGGTTCATGTGAACTTCAGGTGGGTCGCATTGACAATGAGGTGATTAGATAATCACTCAAAGCTGCTTCACCAAACGACACCTACACAAATCCCTATCTGCCTTTGACTGTGTGGATGAAGATCAGATGTCTACACGCACACACACTCACACACATACTGGTTGTCTGCCTCTAATCGAACAGACATGTTGAGCTGCTCTCTGGGGTTTTCTGAAACTTGGACTATCTGCTGTCTGTAGAACATGAGGCACACACACACACACACACACACACACACACACAGACAGGCAGTCTCTCGGGAAATTGGACAGACACCAGTTCAGCAGACATAAAACCCAACTTTTCAGCCCGATCTACACTTGATGTTCTTTCTGTTCTGTTCAATCAGTCCCAACATCTGAAGAGAGACTTGACTTTGTGAAATGAAAGTTTGTTCAAGGTCACTGAGTCACTCCTCCAAACTGAGAATTATGTTACACTTTATTTCAGTATGTCCTCTATATGTTAAAGCTTTTTATTGTCATCTGAAGACATATGGTCAAAGCTCTTCACACAGATAGTGGTACAGAAGTCTTTGCTTTGACATAAAATGCTGTCACTGATGACATTTTCCAAATTCTCTGAACTCTTTCCTCATTCTTACTCCACAAACCTGTCAATCATTACTAATTTGCAACATAATTTTCAAATGAACACACTGTTAAGACTGGGAGCATAATAGATCTTTCCTTTGTTTCAGATCCACTAAGTCTTACTTCTAGATAAAAATATTGCAAATGTCATTTTAAAGGAAATTAATCCAACATACAGTTGAGGTCAAAATTAGTAACCCCCGGACCCTCCACCCCCCACCCCCCTCCATGGAAGTGTGTTTTTACCGGATTTTTTTTTTTTTCCTCAATTGCTGTTTGAC
>JAQQAE010004026.1:0-19323 GCA_029823295.1 Pseudamia nigra | reverse complement strand
GAAAGAACACATATAGAATTACTGTATGTAGGAAACAAAAAAATGTTCAACAACCCAGACCATGTTTTATGTTTTAAATTGGCCCAAAGTAGCCACATTTAGCTTTGATGACAGTTTTGCACACTAATGGCCTTTTCATTGCATCTACTGTTCAAACTACTGTTCAAATTCATTTTATGGCAAGAAACACTCAAAAAGACCATCATTACTACTGTATAAGAAATGAAGGTCAGTCAACTGTGTGTTTCGTATCATAATGTGGATTTGTACAGTAGTTGTAGAAGCACTAATAGGGCTATTGACTCTGTACCCAGTCTTCATCTGCACCAGATAACCAGTGGTCTAAGGGCACATTCACACTGGGATAGTCCATGGAACTTGTTTTGATTGGGGAGTGGATGCCCAGAAATGTTTCATCTTCATTTGGTGTGGTTCACGTTCACATTGCACTGTATTCAAGTGGAGCAACATCACACACTTACAACAACTGCTTGTTTGTTATTGCATGAATTGACCACTGATTAAAAAGAAAAAAGCTGGCTCGTGAATTGGCCAGGACCGAAAATGGAAAGCCATCCCATTCAGCTGTCTTCACTACAAATAAACAATGACAGCAATGAATTTATGCAGTCTTGAGGTTTCTGGTTTTAATTTGGTGTTCAAACCTAATATATTTTTTCACAGGAAGCTGCCTGGTATGAGCAGCAGGTGAGGCAGCGAGCTATCCAGCATGTTGCTCTGGATATGAGATGAATGCACCTGTACTAAAGAAGGCAAAAGAACGCGAGAGACTACGATGTGCTGTTACACAGATACCGATCGAGGTATTGCAAGAATTTAAATGTTTTAAGATCACATATATGCCCTTCAATTGCACATAAGAGAGAATGTATTACATCCTCATGGCTAAATGCTACATCACTTCTTCTCTTTGGTCTGCTGCATAGTCCATTGGCATTCACGCCATAAGCAAAGTGCACATGGTCCACTTGCAAGTGAACTGAGACCACCAGTTTTCAAACGGACCAGGGTTTGCGTGTTTGGTCCACACCAGAATGTGAATGAGCTTTCACCCCACTCCAAATGAAATGTAGTATCTGTGGAAGTGCGCCAGGCTTTGCTTGAAGCGGACTAAACAGCGCCAGTGTGAATGCTCCCTAAAGCACATCAGCAAGGCAAAGCTGAACTATTTTCATAAATGGAAGCTCTTTCCCGAAACGAGAGCCAAGAAGATGTGTTGAAATCTCGAGCTGCAATATGCTGAAAGGGTATTATGGAATTTTTTGCCCAATTACCAGCTTTAATGTGTCAGATAATGTTGCTAAATCAGCACTAGACAATCCAATTAAATCTAAAACAAGTCCAAAAAACCTTAAATCCAGAGTAAAGAGGATTCAGCATAAAAATACAGTATATCCCTTTTTTGCAGTTACTGTATATTCCACTTGAGACGGTCTGCTTATAGACCCAAAGATCATCATTTATATGCATAGTTTTTCTAAATGCATGACATCTCAATGCTGCCTCCGGTGAGCTGCTGCTGTACATGTTCATATACTCTGTCGAGCAGTTTCTTAAAAAAAAAAATCGAAGCCCAGAAATAATGAGGAGGAAAATCTCTTGGAAAATTGGAAAATGAAAATCTGCCTTAAACAAAGGGAAAGACCCCCATGGTGTCTGGGTCTACAGTTTCTGTCACATATATTCCTTGGAGGTTTCATGTGACAAAACACAGAAAGTTGCTTTGTCCCTCCTCTTGTCACGTTACACCCCTTACCCATAGTTTTTTTCCCCCCTTCCTGTTGTCTGGCTGTCTGTGCTGTCAGCCCATAGCCTGGCACCTGCTCTCATGTTCCTAATTAGTCTCATTTAATTAATTATATACTGCAGCACATCTCCTTATTTCTGTCTAGATTTCATCATCGCTTTTGTTTCAAACTTGCAGAGAAGATCAGCTCTTGGTTTAAGTTGCCAACAAACTGAACATATGTTTTGGATGACTGCCTCGCTACTAAGTGCTTGTTTCTATTAATGCGGCTGCCATAATGATGTGAGGATTTAAAAACAGCCACATTTGGATGGAGTGAACATTTCTTATGCATCCATAAATGTGCCTTCTAATGACTTTAAAGGTGTTGTTATTTAGATGTGTTTGTTTGTGCTTCGACCGTGTTCCCTGATCTTGGTAAGGAATATCTGATGGCGTGAGCAGCCTCCCAGCTGCTACATCATCCTCCTGTTACACCGAGATGCATTATGTGTTAAAGAAAGGTACCATTAAATATTTACCACCTGATCGACAGCACAGCGGGGAGAGATCAAACCTTTGACTTCAGCTGTGGAAAGAAACACAGAAAGTCAACATTTCGGACACCAACACTTCACTGTTACTGAAAATCACATGCTTATCCTCATGGTGTTTTCCATTCTTTTTAATGTCATTGCAAGTGAAAAATCATGTGGTCTGTTTGGCTTAAGGCTAAGAAAACAAGCATTTTAACTTTGCAAAAGCAATGACTGTAACTATAAATGATGTGTAACTGACAATGAATGACTTTGTACAAGCAATCTTAAGATTTTACTTAAGATTTATTTGGAACAAACATGGAGGTGACAGTATATGGTGGCAAAAAAGACATGTGTTCAAATAATACCAGGATAAAAAATAATATATTTTAATGTAGGTATAAAATTTGGAATAGCAAATGTTAAAAATATACTCTATATAAGTAATGCAGTCAATAAGGAAAATGACAACTTTTCTACTGTTAAAGGATGTTGCTTTCATACCAATGACTAAAAGCCACTATGGAGTAGTTAGCTCAGTAAACACCAGTGCATCTTCATTCTATTATAAAATGTCTATGAGCAACAAGTTTAGTGAGTGTTTTCTCAAAAGTAATTAATTACAAATGGATCACAAATAAAATATTGATGTTTTGGTATGATTTGCTTTGATTCAAACATGTCTGATTTAAATGTAAATTTGTGTATTTTGCATATTAAAAGCACACAGGTTCGATTTTTTGGCTTGTTTGTATTTATGAAGCCTGTGCATAGTTCAGGCAGGTGCCGAAGTCTGTTCTTGGACCTAATTTTCTGTCTAATCTCTGACATCCCTACCTTTCACACAGCTAATAAGCTGCACCTTTAAATCCTGGCTGAGTCCATTCATTCCACGATGCTGCTGTGCTCACATGATCATAGCTTGCCTATAAACTTGAAAAATAACCTGATGTACCTTCACAATGTCCTCCTGAATTAAGCTGAATAAATAATAGCATAAACTACACAACATATTTCTTCTTTAGTTTGTCAATCAAAAACATGCCAGACTCTGCTGGGGGAGGGCGGTGGGGTGGGGTGTTGGGATCTCAGGGACTATCTGTATCAGACTTGCTCAGATTATTCCACAACATCTCTTGAGCAATGTCACCACCAAAATAAAAATGAGTATAAGCTCTTTTGTTTAAATCAGACGAGAGTGTCCTGACTGAAGTGGGAGTGATGTGATAACGACACACTTTATTATTAGGTTGAAATATAGACTGAGCATATTAGTTGACAGAGTCACCCATTGGTTTCTGAACTGTTGTTTTGAGAGTTGCCACTTTCTGGATGACAGTTTGGAGCCAAAATCAGGATGTGACCATATTTGGACAAATGGCAGATCTCTGGAAGCACAGTTTATCAGCGATCTTTTAGGTACGCTAATGCTAATCACTAGCTTACTGACTTGATAAAACATCAAGCACTGTTGAACAAAGTCATATTATGGTGTTATTCGTGTAAGCGCTGGACTATGGTCCAGCATCTGTCAGGAAAAATTATGTTCTATCACAGTTTTTTAAAAATTTGCTTACACATATGCGTCAGCACTGAAGCTATATTTTTCAAACTCATCACACCGTCTGGATTATCAACATGCATCTCAGCCAAACAGTTAATCTCACCTGTGAAACCTGCTCAAACTACCAAAACTCTTTATACATGTGTCATAATCAGCTCATTTCATCTAAAACCAGCAACAATTCTCACTCAAAAGCAAACACTGATACTCAGGAGAGCGTGACTTAGAAAATACCAACAACACGGAGCATCACTGTAAAGAAATAATGAACTGTTCTCTTTGACACTTGATTTATCACATGAATCAGCTATTTTTCACAGAACAACTTTATCACTTTATTGACTGTACAAAAAGTATGTGACAAGAATGATGCAGAAATGCAGCTGCGTCAGTGTCCTTCATAGAATTATACAAAGTGTAGCATTTTAGAAATAAAAAGTTGAAAAATAAAACATCCCTGAAAGTCAAAAATAATTTTCTTTTACGTGTTCTGCCTAGATTTTCTACAAATTGTGCATAAATGAAAAGAACAAAACCTTATTGATTGTGTGAAGAGTTAGGAAAATTTGACTTCAGTATTTTCTGATGCATTTTAGCAACTGTAAAAGTATGTAAATAAATACATGTTACCTGTAAGTTGGTCCAATTCCGTCCAACCTTACAGGTGAGTGGAGCTGTCATACAGACCTGTCAATCAAATGAGTTTTTCAAAATATTTGCCATAATAACTTAATAAAAAAACTTAAAGATGAACTACCAGATCACTTATTAGAGGATCCAAATAAAATGTTTGACACCATGATCACCACCACAACAATGTCCTTTTTGGAGCTGAATGAACAGTGCACAGCCCCAATCCCTGCCCAGTGGAACTGACACTTTGTCTTAGAAATACACCACACAAAGACCATTTAACTGTTTAATTCAGATTTTTTTTCCTAGATATGAATATCTGAAAATGTCTAATTACACTGATGAAGTCAATGATTTTTTAAAATTCTCAAAGAAAATATTAGAAAAAAAATCAGTCTCACTGTCATTTTCAGCTGTGACCAGTGACACAATGTGCTGTTCACAGATGTAACATGTTTTTTATATACTGTCATTAAAATTCTTCCTGGCTTACTCATGCACCATGTGTCAGCATGTTCTCACCCTGTGACCACGTTGAACAAAGCTGAGTAATTGAGGATGCATAAATCACTCTTGGACACCTCAAAGATGATGTACACTAAAAATCTTTACACTTCACTCATCTTTTGTTTTTGGAACTTTGATGCAGCAAATCCTCCAAAACAGGAAATATTCAGCCCTGGTCATGTGGGATTTTATACCATGCGATGCAGCACATATTTATTTAACTGAGACCTTTAAGATTCCACTGTATGGTGAAAACACATGTATATCTGGATCTTTTGATCATGATCAGCTTACAACATGAAAGTTTCCTTGACTATTTTCTTTATTTTGTTCATATTGTGAATTGTGTTGTCCCTGTCTTATTCACTTTGGAAGGTTGAGTTCATTTCTTTCCATTTTATTCATTTTATTCATCATCTTTGCTCATTTAGGGGATTATTTTGTTAATCTTTTTTTCAGTTTTGTTGCTTATATTGTTTATTTTTGTTCATTTGTTTTACTATTTTGTATATATTTTGTCATCTGTTGAATCTTTATTTTCTTGATTATTTTGTACACATTTTGTTCCCTTCAAGGACTTATACAGAAATGGCACAAATGAACACACTGGGCAGTTTGTGGAGCTCAGAAAATATATTCTCTATGTTCAAACAAAACCTTCACCCTCGATTATCCTATGAGTGTAGAAGAGCCGAGGAAGTTTTGAATCTTCCAAAATAAAAGAAATATGACAAAAAATGTTTCCATGTCAGTATTCTTCCTACCTGACCTGACATTTGACTTCAATCTCAGCCGAGTAAAAAGTTTATTTATCTTTGGGATATCGTGAAGTAGAGGAATAAAACACCAGAAAATGGGGACCGTCAAGAAAAGTACTAGTACCTCAAAATTGTACTGTGCATCACTGGTTTGAGACAATCTACTGTATGTCACTTGAAGAAGACTGTGTGACATGACCAAAGGCTGGACAGCCTAAATGGACATTGTACTGTAGATACTGTCAGCTGGTTCCTGCTCAAATCACAAAAGAACAAATACTTTCTGCTTTTGGATGAGCTCAGTGGATGGAAATTGATTTCTGACACCACCACAACAAAAAATGTTTATCATCATTTAATTACATTTGCTTCTGCTTTGATTGCTTTTAAAAAGGACCTGTTTGTGGAGAGGAAATGACAAGAAGTTGGGTTGACAGGCCTGGAGTGAGACAGTTAAATGCCCCTTGCTGCTCTGGATAATTAATAAATAAAGTACCAGGGGAGTCCTGTCATGGCTTCCTCTATGACAGGGGCTGTCTCCAGTGCGCTAAAGCATTAAATGACCAATTCCTGTCAGGCTAACTTCCACTGCACTCCCTTGGCACCCTCCCTCTCATTCTCTCCCTCGCACACACACACTGTCTCTCTATCTTCCAAAGAGAGCTACTTTGCTCTCTTTGCTCTGAGTTTTTCAGCGACTGATGGCTCTAGTTCATTTCTGCTGAATTAATTGGTCCCTGAATGAATTCTGTTGACAGGGCAATTCATCATGTGTTTGGCCTGACAGTGACTGGGTGTTGGGCAGGGGAGGGGGTGTGGAGGCGTCAGAGTGTATGTGTGTGTGTGTGTGTGGGGGGGTGTGTGTGTGTGTGTGTGAGTGTGCGCGCACGGGTGGCAGTGTGGGGAGCCAGTCAGAGGTGGTGGGGGTTGGTGATTGTACCCACCCACTTTTCATTCTCCCTCTTTGCTTCGTCTCTTCTTCGTCTTCCTGCTACTTAAGCTTCAATGTCTTGTTGCACTGTTTAACCAAACAGTTGGGACTCAAACAAATCACCTCGCCTCAGGCTGTCAGACAGGCAGAAGACACTCTCTCAGCTTGAAGGGGGCACCGGGGTCACTGTTACCCATTTTACACAGTTTTTGGCCTTTTGTTACAGCCCTACACACTTCCTTCTCAGCCCTAAATCCCTCCCTTCCCACTTCAGTTGCAAACACAGACCCTTCAGCCCACAGCCCCTTTTGGAGAGTGACATAATCAGGTAGCGAGGCATATTTAGTGCTTAATTACACAATGTGTCACACAATGGCCATTCAAAACGATAATTTAGTTCCTGAAGGGAAATTGCTCTGCACTGCTGACTGATCTAACAGGGATGGGAATGGTATAATAGCATATAGTTGGCAGCTGAGGCCTGGGTTGAGAAACACTGCATTTCTCCAGACAGCTCTCCCACTGCTCATTATTCTAATTGCAAACTCTTCTATAGCACAGGATGCACACGAAGCCCAAGCATCCTTTGAGCTTGGTGAAAACCTCTTTAGGCCGTGTTGAGTCAATCAATGCTCACTCATTACAAACATCACAAAGTCATGTTCTTGTCGCCTGGATGGTCTCACCCGCAGACAGTGAAAATAACCTCATAATCACCGTTCTGTCAGGATCAGGATCATCAGAGACCGGGTCTGAACTCTCCAACTCTCCTGCCACAATGAAATAATCTTGGGGTGATTATTAATATATGATATATGACTTATTTTCTCATTTATAACACCAAAACAGTAAAGTGGACAAATTTACCAGCATTAATCAGGGTTAATAAAAAGTTGTAGCCACCAGTCTTTGAATTTTCCATAAACGCTATTGTTAAATATAGTCCATATGAATCCAGATCAAAAATAACTTAACCCTATTGAAATGTATTGATTTTACAGTTTTGGTACGTATTGATGGACTGTCGTTTCTCTCTACTTAACTATTTCTTGCCTTAATATGGAATTGTACAGTAGTTGTAGTAGCACTAAGAGGGCTATTGACCCACCCATTGCCTACATAAGGTCACACTAAGAAGAAGAAATGGCAACACACCTGTGAACCGAAAACTCTGACTACCTGATGAATCTGATGAGACAAAGTAAAATTGTCATCAGAGCTAAATGTGGCTACTTTGGACAATCTAAAATATAAAGCATGGGTTGTTTAACCCATCTTTTACTGCATAACTCCATGTGTTCTTTCACCAAGTTGATGTGTTCCAAAGTTTTGAGTGGTAGTGTATGTCAAATCCTTTACAACAGTATTGGACATTTATAAAACTGTCAATATAAATGTCAGTTTATATTGACAGTTTAAAATGATTAAAATTCAAATGATTAAAATTTTTAATCTGAATAATCACTTGGTCACTGTGGATTAATTTTGATTTATCATGATTAATACCATTCATTATTAATCTAAATTAATCGCATCGTCACTGGATTAATTTTGATTAATCACGATTAATACCTATTCATTGTTTTTCATTTTGTGGCAGCAAAAACACTCATAACAGAAGCTGGACTTAACATGTTTATTTCATACCATTAAATGTGTCTAGTTTAGATTTAGAGTTTAGTTGCAGCTGTCACGTTACGTGCACTGTCTGTCCCTATAGCTGTGATTTTTGCTCCAATTGCCCACTCGTGTGCCACTGTCTGGAACTGTTTAACACATGCCTCCACAAATTGACTCTGCTCTGTTTCATCATGGTCAATGCAAATGACTTTAGTTCTCATGCTTTAGTAATGTCTTAATGCAGTAATGCAGTCTTCTGTCTATAGCATTTACTGTCAAACAAACACAAAAATACAATAAATGACAACAGCTATCGGAAAGACAACCAGGCTGAATTTAAGGCAACATATTCAAAGTAAATACTGGTCACTTCTTCCCAAACAGTAACCAAATACACAAAATAAATGATGAATGTTCATAAAACTCCTGTTTTCTACAAGGAAGTTCCACTCGCCACAAAATTTCTTTTTTCTCGCTAAAATAATTGAATTAGCTGCAATAATTTATATGGTAACTTCCGTTATAGATGAAAGCAGCTTACTGCAGAGTTATATTTCCCTGAACGGTGTTCATTACGTTGAAAAATGCATATTTATGCCTTAAGTCGCATCTTTGTGGAGACCCAGCAGCAAATCAAGAGGGGAGCTAATGTCAGCTGACCATGTTGCATGGTGGGATTTTGAGTTTTGTACTAGTAATCAGAGGTTTATCCACACTGATGGGTGTTATTGTGGGATTTTGAGTTATTGTGCATTGCACATGCGGTAATTGCATTAAAATCTTTAATCTAATTAATCATGCAAATTAATTAATCTGCGTTAACGTGTTCATTTTCACAGCCCTATGTTAAACAAATAAATATATTCCGCTACTCATTTTCACTACGTGAGTTTCCATCCACTTGTTTTTCAGTGGCATTTTCAAGTGGAAACCTTGACAATTAAAAAAAAATTTCTAGGGATAAGCATGACTCATCAATTAGTTGATTAGTTGATTAGTCAAAGCCGTGCACATCGTCAACTACTTTTTTTGAGGGCCCACTCTCACCAAAACATGTGGACAAGCTCATTTATCTTATAAATTAATGAACCTGAGTGCAGATTTTTCAAGAAAACCACTGTTATCTCAGGTATCATTTAGTTTGAATTTGTGAATAAGTTAAACACAAACAATACCAAAAATTAATTGGTTTTTATTTATTATTTTGGTTTGGGTGGAGGGTCATGATAACATCACGACTAATTGAGCAATCAACTTTAATTTGCCTGATTAGTTGACCTCAAAAAATACCCATACCTAGTATTTACTTACTTTTTTATGCTTGGGGGAGATGGAAAAGTCAGGATATGGAAAAAATGTGAATGTAAATAAGAGCAATAAAAACAGATGTGTCAACAATTGTATCTTCCCATGTAAAGCAATAAGTGAAGCCAAAACAGTTGCTTCATTTAACACAAGAAAACAGCAATAAAACACTATGAGGAGCTGCTGAAAGAAATGTTGGACATGTTAGGCTTTAAAAAACTGTTTTGAACCAACCTTGTGTGGTCCAAAGCAGAACTGATGCAGTGTGGCTTAATTCTGGGGGAAAAGAGCGGCAGCACAAAGTACATGGACCATATGTCTATCAGCTCCTCAGATCTACAGCTCAGGTAGTCCACATTACTGTATAAAGTAGTACATTTAACAGGAAACATTTAAAACACCTTAAGCCCTAGAGTCCCCAAACTGGGGGGACTCTGGGCATTTGGGGGATTCTCTTGCCACTCAGCAACAAAAAGATTCACAACATCAAGCATAAAACACTGCACCAATCGTGTAAAAATATAGTCATATTACACATTAAATTAAACAGGAGAAACTGTGTTACAAGCGTGTATAAGTCAAATTTCCACCCAGTGAACACAATACCAACATCAAATATCAAATCCTAAAAAAGAGGTGTAAGAAGAGGCTGGAGCTTAAGAGATGAAACAGTGATGAGGAAAAAAATTATATTTCCATAATGTTGGCTTTCTTCTGGATCTAACTCCGTGAACGTGGAAGATACGTTAAATCCGTGGGCACGTTACTGAATCTGCAGACTTTCCACTGCTGTTTAGTGTCAGCTTCATGTCTGTAGCTTTAAGATATTTTTCCTCAACCCCTGTAAGTATAAGCATTCTGGATCACTATGTCTGGAATGTTGCTCATATCTAGAACAAACTTTGTGGTTTTATAGAATCTATTATGATGTTATCCTAAGTTTTTTTGGCTAATTTTGTGGTTGTTATTTGTGGTGTTACAAGGACAAATGTTGAATTTGGTCCTATCTCAAAATGGTGAAGAATCATTTAAAAATCTTCTGGATCCAAACAATGATCCAGGTCACTGCCAGAATCTGAATGAATGGTCCTCGTGCCATTTCAGACCTGACATATCCTGAAAATTCCATCCAAATCTGTTCATAATTTTACGACTTATGTAGTGAACAAGCAAGCAAGCAAACAAACAAACAAACAAACACATTAACTAACGTCGACAAAAACATAACTTCCTTGGTGGAGACCAAAACACATCTAACAATGAAACAAATCCATACTGAGACAATTCTTTGAGAAGAAAAGTATTTAAAACCATAACATCGAGCATTTTACGTCTTCTTTTAACACATCCACATTTATTTCCACCTCATGAAATTGAATGAGCAGCACATCCAGGACAGTAGATTGCAGACTCTCTCTTGTCTACTGTATAACCCCCCTCTCCCCTCGCTAATCCATTTGGGATTAACAGAGTTAACGAAGACACTGTTACGAACAAAACGGCGCCCGTGCAGCCACTAATTAAAGCTGCTTCTAATGAGGGCTCGTTGATTGACACAGCAGGGTTGGCCTCTCCCCTCGCCACCATCAACTATGACAGCCACATGATGAGGCTGATGACAGGCTCCCATGCAGGCAGATGACAGGACGTCACTGCTGGACCACCGTCAGTCCTCAGCCCCCGATAATAACACACTGCTGTGACACCTAGAGTCCTGCTCTTTGGTCAAATCATGGGTGTTTGAATGGAAACATTTGTAATTTTGTTAAAAGATAAAATTCTGACTGCGGGATGGCTATGATTACAATTATGATGATAATTATTACAAAACGTATAGTAAATGAGGTTAAATGTAGTTACGATGTATGCATAAAAAAGTCAGATATTTAGTTAGATTTAGGAAGAACACAATGTCCACATGTACAGATTTAATGATGTTTATGGCAGAAAATGATCTATTGTGTAATGATGTCTGTGATAACTTAAAGCCAAACTTTATTACCTCCGTCAAGGAGGTTATGTATTCATGCCCGTTTGTCTGTTTGTCTGTTTGTTAGAAGGATTACAACTACTGGATGGATTTTGGTGAAATTTTCACCAGAGGTAGCCCTTGGGCCAAGGATGAATGCATATAGTTTTGGAGCTGATCTGGGTCAGGATGTGGATTCTGGTTCAGTGTTTTACTTTAACATTGTGAGATAGGGCCATTTATCAAAATCTGTCCAGTAGTTTTTGCATAATCCTGCAAACAATCAGACTAACCAACATGATCACATACCTTCCTTGGCTGGTCAAAAAAAAAAAAAAAATAGTTTGCGTGAACAACAGCCTGCCCCCTAAAATTTGATTTAGCTTGATACATACCTATGGAATCAGATTTTTGCTTAGATATACTGTGCAGTAGGTACAAATTCTGGTGAGGTTTAGACAAAATTATGTTTACATGTAACTACTTAATGACATTTTTGGTTAGATTTATATAGAAATTGATATCAGATTACATTTATGGTTATATATTGGCAGAATTATGCCCATGTCACAGTTAAATTTGGGCTGAAATTATGTTCACAAAGAACTACTTAATGGCACCTTTGGTTCAATTTATACAGAAATTAATATTTGACAACATTTATGGTTAGACTCAGACAGAAATCATGTTCATATGCAACTATTTAATGATATTTTGGTTAGATTTATGGATAGATCAATTTTTAATGATGATGATATGTACCTAAGGATTTTCATAGTTAGATTTAAGCTAAACTTATCTTCTTATGTAACAATTAAGTAACAAAATTATTTATATACTTAGCTTTAGATAGAAATGATGATTATGTATCATTGTACAAATATTTACAGTAAGATTTAGGATGAAATTATGTTCATGTGTAACTACTTGATGCTGTTATGGTTAGATTTATGCAGAAATCAACACTTAATGATGTTTATCGTTAGGTTGTGGCTAAAATGTAATGTTGCATATACTTTTTATTCAGTCAGAAATGATGGTCATGTGTCCTTATTACTTCATCTAAGGAATGGCGGGGGTAATGTTTTTGCTAGCATTTACCTGTCTGTCTGTTAACTAGGAAGTAAACACTAAACTTCTCTGCACCATGATGGAGGGGAAACTGACTGACAAATCAGTTGCGATGCAGCCACCGATGCACCTCTGACTCATTCATTTGATTACTGTGTGACTATGTGGGTATCAATGTAAACAGTGAACTTAGAAGTGCATTGTGTGTCGGGATGTCATTAAATTCAAGGCTGTTCTCTGTACTGTAACTCAACAATAGCAACAAAGAACGCTGGGCAAACACTGCGCAGTAGTGCCCACAAAGTAACGCTGAGAGCACTGTGGGCACTAAAAACGTTCCCTGTGGACATAGGCCCTAATAATGTCATATGGGGGAAAGGAGCTACTTTGGCAGAGGTCTGTGTCCTCCGAGTGCTTTCTAGTTAGTTTCTGTATTTGCTTGACGATGCCATAAAACAAAACATCCTTTGACGTCTAAATACTGCATCTGAAACTTTTTAAATTTGCCAAAACATCTGACAAAGTCACGCTCTAATTAGATATTCTATTGTATCAATATGAATAGAGTGAAAATCGTCTACTCAGCCTGTACGCACAGCTCGAGCAATATAGACAATTCCATGATTATCATATTGTTGCTACCACAGCTAGATTTTCAACTAAACTAATAAGCTTTGCAATTATAAAGCCTACAGTGGCACAATGTCAAAATGACCTTGTGGCAGGTCTAGGAACTACTGCATTGTTGGTGATCCTGATGTTAAACAGTAAAAAAAAGGAAACTTTTCATGGGGGGAGGGGGGGGGTAATAATTTTGACCTCATCTGTACACATTCATGGTTTGTTGAAACATACAATGTCACCCTGTTTTTGTGGTGACTTCATTCCTTGCTCTTTACTTTCCTGTACACATCTCCGGTGACAGACATGAATCATGCCAAAGAGGCCTCGCTGTAGGACATCACCAATGAGGCAGAAGTGTTTCAGTAAATGCCTGTTGGCCCCCGTGGCAGGGCCCCTCTCTCGCTCCCGATCCTTCTCTCTCTTTCCTGCGCCCGTTTTGAGAAGCCCCATGGATGACAGGTGCTTTTCGTAATGCCTAACTGATGAGAGCCAATCAGTGAGGCCCATTCTACTGGTGTGTGTCTCTTTTCCTGTTGTTGTCATCTGGCCTGCTAAAGTAAAGATGAGCTTGACTGACAGATGCATCCGGGTTCACAGTTTATTGGTTTCTACGAGAGAGCCAGATATGCCAATTTAGACAGGGTAGTGACAAAAAAGTTCCCATCTAAATGGAATAATTTTACCACTGGGAATTCTCAGCTGGGAGAGGAGGGAGTGTCAGTGTGTGTGTGTGTGTGTGTGTGTGTGTTCACAAGTGTATGTGTGTGTGTGTGTTTTATCTTTTAACAAGGCCTGAATGACAAACACATAGGACAGTTAGGGGGCTGACAGAAACAGCAGCTTTTGATGCTTCACAGGGGATCCATGAAATAAACAATAGGCAGAGGAAGCAGAAAAATTGAATTACAACTGAATGGGATTGTGTGTTTCCGAGTGGAGTGTGTGCAGAAGAGGAGGCAGCAGATGCAGCAGTGTGGTACAGCAGGATGAAACCAATGCATCATTAAATATACTGGAGTCAGAAGCTGAGGCAATGCTCTTTTTCCACACTTCTCGCTGTCTTTCTACCTCAGCCCTGCGTTAAAGCACGTACTTCAACATAGAGGGTCTCAATTGGTGTCGCCTGGTGACCTCATTTTCCAGCGGTCATCACACTCACACTCACTTTTAATGAATCCAGCCCAGGACAAAGTAGTTTAGTTTTTGAGCTATTAAACATCACTGGAGTGTATTTTGAATGAAATACCTATACAATATGTAGAATCTCATGACGTTGTTCAAATTCAGTGCACAAAATAAAGATGACGATAACTGTATTCATCCTTTTTTGGGAAATTCCAAACAGAGGTTAACAGAAATGAAATTAAAACGAAATACAGTCAATAGAATGTGTTGAGTTTGCCATCAGCTGTATGCATAGAAATAATGTTCAAAATTATCCAAATTTTAAAATAATCATAAAAGTGACTAAAACAAAACAGACAAAAAATTAATAAATACCTGAAAAAATAGTACACAATATCACTAAAAACTAAACTATTTTATGATAAGAAAAAAAAAACAAAAGCTACATTCAAATTCAGATAACAAAATATCCAAAGAAATTAACAAACATTCAAATATCATCAACAAAAGAATATAAACACACACAATATAAACAAAAACCAACAAAAAAATGAGAAATTAGAATTAACATAAAGAAACAAAAAAATCTAAAGAATAATTCAGTCAATGGCTAAAAATGAAAATGATGAATATGAAGGTGAACAAAATAATCTACAAAATGAACAAAAAAAGGTCAAACAATTAACTAAATAATCAAGAATATAAATAAAATATGTGTCAAAATAAGAACAAGAATACAATTTACAACAATAAAAAAGAAAATCAATAAAACAAATTAAAAATCAAGAAAATAGTCAAGAAAATTAACAAAATAATTCGCAAAACGAACAAACAAGATCAAAACAATCAACTAAATGATTATGAAAATAATAATATATTGGCAAAAATAAGAAAAAATCCACACACTTAACAACAAAGAAATAAAATATGAACAAAATCATCAAGAAAATGAAAAAATAATCCAGAAAATAGTGAAAAGTGTTTCAAAAATAAACCAAATAAAATGGATAAAGTAAATCAGGAAAATATCAATAATCAAGAAAATGAACTGAATAAAAATTAACATCATAGTATAATACAAATTACAATGTAATCATGTGACATCTTTTGGTCAATTGTCTGTTACCATAGCAACAGATGCTGCACATCAATAAAAATCTGACATCAGAAAAAGGTGCTAAAATTTTTTTTTCAAATTTAAATAAATGAAATTTTATTGTATTGTTTTGTATTGTGTTGTGTTTTGTGTTATTTTATTGTGTTTAATAGTATTTTTATTTTATTTTACTGGGATCCTCTCAGAATGAATCCATGCCCCACTTCTAGGTCTAGACCCACCAGTTGAGAACCACTGCTCTAACATAACTGCTGTTGCTCTTTTTATGATAGATTTAGGCTGGGGCTGGTACTCCGTATATATGTGATTAGCAGTGAGACGTCTATAAACGGATACACAGCCATAACATTCATGAGTGAAAGCTGTAACCTGTGTGAGTACCTCCTGTTCATAAAACCAAATGTCAATACACCGGCATCTGCCTCACTCTCCCGGAACCTTGAACATTGAATCATTTTCTTATGGGGTTAATAATGAGGGGGGACACCAAGTCAACGACTGACATATAAAAGAATTTATTTCTCATGTGCACAAAAAGAATTGGAACAGAACTGAAAAGAGAACAATGATTGAGGCCACAAGGCTTTCCGTATAGATTTTCATCAGAAATCCTTTTTATGTCCATGACACATCTCCTGTATCATCTTTACAACAGCTTAGATGACCCATTCCTTCAGAGGTGCTCCACTTTCCAAAGCAAAGACTCGGTTAGGTCTGAATGACGGCTGCTTGCGCTCATTTTCTGATATGTCGAGCTACGTGTAGACAGAAATAGGCAAATCCCAAGTGCAATTTGTAGAGGATATACAGTAGTTTCTTTGGGGGAGACGGCCCACAGTCAGTTTTTCTGTTATATCTGTTAATCAGATGGAGTGTGTTTTCTGACTGTGAGCTTCATCTTGAATACTTGATGTTAATCGTTTTAGGTAATGAGGATAAGACAGAGAGCCAGAGAGAAAAAGAGAGTGTGATGCCTGAATGGCGTAGATGGAATCTCTACATAGAAGCACAAATGACTGTAATTTGGATTAACATAATGATCACGACATCTACTAACAGCAATCAGGACAATAGCTTTGATTGTTGCCAAGGACTTCAGTTTGATCATTTTCATTTGAGAGAAAAATCAAACCAGAGAGAACACTTTTGTACATTATGATTTTTATGAACGCGTCCAGAAAACCTTGGGGATTACTTATTCTGAGCCCGACAGTAAAAGATGACACAGAAAGCCATTAAACTCATTGCATAGTGACATAAAACATTATCATGACATTAGCATGAAAACAAAATAAAATGACAAAGACAGCCTATGTGTTGTTAGCGTCTGAAACCTGTGACCACATGTTGAACAGTGGTTGTGCTTCTTCTCAGAGCACAGAGTAACATTAAGACACAAACGAAATGCATGTTGTTTTCAGTCTGTATATCTACAAAGGGAGCCAGTACATTAGTATGATACTGTAATGGTGTGTGAGATATTATTTACAGAGAAGAATTGTCTTCACATTATTCACAAAACATTCTACAAAGCAGCATTTGTTGCAACCGATGGAATATTAAGTCACTGGATTTCTTCTTTTTCATTACAGTCATATGCATCGTGTTGTTTGCCTGTTTCAAACTCATGACATACATGTTCAGTGTTGACTACGCATTGAAAAGATAATACTGTTTTATTTATGCATACATATACTGTAAATAAAATATTAAATATCAAACTAAGTCTTTGGCAAATGTAGTTAAAAGTACATTCACAAAATATTTCCAAAAGCAAACTCAATCAGTATTTCCTTTCGGTCCCTAGGAGAGCAGAGCGTAAATCAAGGGAGGTGGCGAATATGCATCTGGGAAGGCAATTAATTTCCTCAAACAGGCAATGAATGTACGTCAAAAAAACAGGTTTGTAAGGCAATTGTTGAAGCTAATTTACAGTTGTTTCTCTCAACTGTGTACAGCTTGGTTAATTGTGTAGGCATCTAGTGGTATGACTAGGGAGCTGAATGAAAATAACCAGGAGAACCTAACAAAATGGATCATATATCCATAGAACTGTGGTTTACAAACTCCTTATGAACCTGGACGCATCACTGTTATGCTCAATGTGAAAAAAGTCCGCTTGCAAGTCTGTGTGGCCTTCTTGCAAATGTGCAACTTTCCCAATAAATGTTTCTGCTTGTTCAGGTAATTAAATGTACGTTTATGTGAATGTACCAAATAAATGAAATAAACAGAGGCTATAGTGCAAACAAAGAGCAAATTACAATCATGCACGAGCATGGGCATGGGCGTGGGAAATTGAGGAAACTCTCCCGAAAGATCTTTGATACCACTTTTTTTTTCTGTTTTATACAAGGAAGAGTGACAGAAAAATAATTTAAATGTATGGTCACCATGGTTTTAATAGTTAGGAAAAAATGATTTACATTTTTACATCTGATTGTTTACCACAGGGAGTATAATGCTGTCACTGGTCAACAGGGTGTGTAAATGCTGTAGGACATGCTGTGTGTGTCTGATGATGTCGAAGTGGAAACAGATGGAGTCAAAGCACCAGAGTAAACCCAGCCCTACAGTGTGGAACCAGGATCATATTAGAGTTTAATGGGCATCCACGACACTGGTTCATGTTGTCGTATCATCAAACTAGGGGACCATCTCCCTTGGACTTAGAGCAGAAAAATACTGTGGTTCATTATGTAAAGGAATGTCAGGATCCATGAATAAAATAACAACAACAACAACAGCAACAAAGAAACAAAATTAAAAACCCACAACATATTTTCCACATGGTACTCTTCACACTGTTTTTCTTCAATTTATATTTTATAATATATATATTTATATAATCTCTTAAAGTCATTCTGGAAATGTTCGGGCCTGTGAGAGAGTGATGGTTGAAGTCTGAACACTCGCCAGTTCACCTTTTTTTCACCCAAAAATGTGTGTGTTAACGCTGAATCTGGATGCATCGGAGTTAAGATGCATTGGCGTCAACTTCGCCAAATCCTTCTGTTGCGTCACATGACCGCCGGGTTCCTTTTTTGGGATCCACCTTGCTTCCCTTTGACCTCAGTGTTTCTCAGACGGGGACAATGTGGAGGCCGAGGCCCTGGCCCTGCAGTTTGAGCTGGTCTCCATGGTAACTAGTGGCGGTCGTAGGCAGTGGCAGCAGTGGGAGGTGCGGAGCCACGGGATGCGGCACTATAATAATAAGGGGAACCTGAAAGTTAACAGAAGAACGAGCCGTTGGAAACCATGATGCACAAACACTGCGTAAAACACAAATAATCTTCAAGGGAAATGTACTGAACTCTAATAAGTCAAATTTAATGTTATTGCTATAATGTGTATGTGTTCACTTAATTTTGCATTCCATCTTTTAAAAAGCAATTGATGGCACGAAACTTATCTTACAAATACAAGTTCATTAAAGGTTTTATACTGTGTGATGTGGGGTTGAGATCAAAATTATTAACCCCCATATGAAAACAGGATTCTTTTTTAAATATTCCCATGCTTCTCACTGGATACTTGGACATGCTTTGATAAATTTGTATATCCTTCTCCTGCTCTGTGTTCATCAACAATCCTTCTTCTCAGATCTAAACTTATTTCTTTTGTTTTTGACATGATGCTTATATAACTGATGCCTCAAATGCTTCCTATTGGAATATTGGACAAATGTCCAGTTTTAACTTCAATTCACAAACTTAGACAATTACTCATTCAAAGAGTAGTGGTTTGTGCTATGCTTGAATACAAAGGTCAGTCCTTCCAGTGACCAAGGTCAATAAAAATATTGACCTTGGT
>JAQQAE010004025.1:0-19323 GCA_029823295.1 Pseudamia nigra | reverse complement strand
CAGGGCGACACAAAGGGGGGGCCCTTTTTTCTCGGTTGAGCACCTGCCCCTCTAAACCTCTGTGCACGCCACTGCTTAGAAGTATATTTTATTGACAAAACTACTTAAGTACATGTAACAGAGTAATCAAGTATCTGTTCCCCACTGTAATGTAATTTTTAAAATGGTTCCCATGGGTGAAAACCAGAAGGGGCGGGACTTAGGGTCTCTGTCGGGTCATTGTCACTCACATTTATATTTAATCCTGTCGTATGGACTGATGGATGAGAACAGGAGAAGGCGTGGGTGTTTTTCCAGATTCTGGTGTATTTTCTCCATTGAGAGGCTCCTGCAGCTTTAAGCCTAATTACTGAAATATGTAAAAAAAAAAAACAAAAAGGCTTTTATTACTGTATTTAAGCATGACATTCTATTTTAGGATTTTTCATATCTTGTATTTCTTTTCATGTCTCTGGAGTATTTTCGGGGGCCCCGGACCCCACAGTGAAAGCTCTCCTTTCCACGCAGATTGTTTTAATACCATATGGCTTGTGGGATTTTACTGGTGGCATTAATGAAGAGGAAATGAATCCCTGAGGACGTCCAGTGATGCCTCGGAGGAGACTGAAGGGACATGCCTGCACACACCAGGGGTCCTTTAACTTCTGACCCGGTTGACACCGATAACCACGGCTTTTTTAACCATGTCTAATCATGTGCTTTATGAAATTGCATTGTCCTCTTTGAAATAAACTAAACTAAACATAATCGCCCCCCTCCACTCCTTCAAGCATCCCGATCTTAATGAGTGACCTCTGGTCTTAACGAAGAAGCACTGCCATCGCCCCCGGCACCCAATTCCTTGAACTTCCTGAGGGGTCACGCACCGCATCGACCTCATTCTTGTCTCATCAGGGCAGAGCAGACGGCATCGTCCCACACACTTTTCTACAAGAGGGGGAGATTTCACAGCAGATTTACCTCATAACTAGTATCATCCTCCCCTCTGCTCCCTGGGGAGTCCTCCAATTCCCACTGTGATCTCCTTTGTCTTTGTTGTCGAGCCTGGCACGCACCCCGAGCCACCAGTCTTTGTCTTATGTGGTTTTGAGACACGGGGGTTGAGAGCGCAAGCTTTTCTGGAGCAAAGAATGTGCAACGTGTTAACGGGACGGCCGCCAGGAGGATGGCTGTCGGACCCGCAGCCCAGTTTTAATTGGTCTCATATTCTTGGCCTGAAGTGTGCGGAGACTGTTCAGAAAAAAAAAAAAAAAACAGTGATATTAGAGAGCAACGGGACTACTCACATCATTAGCGTTCTATGAAAGAGACTGATAGAGTCTTGAACAAATTACCAGATAAAACGGTGACACCGTGCAGATGAATCAGAGCCCAGTGTCTGTATTTGTTGAGGCAGCAAAATGAACAGGGTGTGTGGTGAATTAGCCATTATTTATACTGCTCAAACAAACACTTAAATCACACAGCAGAACTTGAAAAAGACGTTATTCAAGTTAAAAATATTCACTCGTATACACTGCTTACTGATGGTCGGATTTCGTTTGGTTGAACTAAATGGCTTCAACAGGTAAAGATCCATGTTTGGTGTCACTTTTATTCCTGTGGTAAGAAGCAAAACCAGTTTAAGTCAGTCAAATGTTAAACG
Organism: Pseudamia nigra; assembly: GCA_029823295.1. Classification (NCBI taxonomy): domain Eukaryota; kingdom Metazoa; phylum Chordata; class Actinopteri; order Kurtiformes; family Apogonidae; genus Pseudamia; species Pseudamia nigra. The sequence goes on along the minus strand of JAQQAE010004025.1, from coordinate 17,678 downwards.
TAAATGGTGGTAACACTTAACACTGGTAACTCCCTTAATTAGTTTCTTCATGTTTTGTATATTTTATCATCCACTGCAACGAACTGCAATTCTCACAAAGCTATATTCTAGTCCTGATAGAACATAAAGAATGTATCAGATGTAACTGAGACATTTTAACGTTTCATGGACAATAATAATCATTTTAATGGCAGCAACGCATTTCAAAAAAGTTGGGTGGAAAAGTAAGTGGCTTAAACAACTGGAGGAGCATTTGACACTAACAAGGTGAACTGGTAACAGGTCAGTGCATTTTAGAGGGACGGAGCCTGTCAGGTGTGACGACGGACAGAGGTTCACTAATCTGTGAGAAACTGTCTAATAACCGGAAAACAATTCCAGAAACTGTTTCTCAACATAGAAGTGCTCAGACTGTGAAGATCCACCATTACAGTGTATGTCATCAAAACAGTCATAGAATCAGGAGGAAGGCTCAAGGTCAAAACTGGTGGCCCTCAGGCGGCGCTGCATCAGAAACAGACATGATTCTCTACTGCATGGACTCAGAAACCACTGCCTGTGAATAAGAAGGCACAATAATAATAATAATACAAGTTTAATAAATGTACAAAATAACCAACTTGAACAAAATAAGCAACAAAATGATCAAAATACTGTATTTTCTGGATTAAAAGTCACGGTTTTTTGCATAGTCTGGCTAGGGGAGCGACTTGTATAGTAAATAAATTCGAGTGTAGGGTGTTTGTCACACTGACAGCCGCTGGACGTCGCTGTAGGCTTGTGTACCTTCATCTGCCGCATCTGTATAACTGACGATTTAAAACGTAGACGTTACCGGTAACAACCATACCTGCCATCAGCTGAACACCGAACGCGTCGGTACCATCACTTACTGGTGAGGCGAGGAGGCGAGCCACGAGCGCTCGCTTCTGGTGTCAAGGGCGTGCACGTTCCCCGGACAAATGGACCTGCTCTGCAGAGGAACTAATACACGTATTTTTTTCTTCTTCATTATAACATAGCAACTTATCACCCAGAAAATACGGTACCTCCTTGAAAACAATATATTTTGCAATAATAAATTCCGTCTAATGAAGCTACTTGAGTAGTTTTGTGTGAGATACTTTTTAACTCTAACTCAAGTACTTACATTTATGAGTACTTCTACATGAGTAATTATGATCGGAAAGTAAAAGTACTGTTTCTGTTGACTCTACCCAACACCAGACTTAATTTGGTCCCCATTCTACAGTGTTTCCATACATTTTTGTAAAAGCAGACTTTTCCCATCGCTGAACACTGGATTTTAATTCGGCTTCATACCCAGAGAGCACATCGCCTCTCTAAAGGTGTAAAAATCCCTCAGAATCGCTGTTTCTCAGGCACAAGAGGCCTCCTAATTCCATGTGCAAATGAAGCAATCTGTTGTAATTGCAGGAGGGGTGAATGTGTCCCCGGTTATTTAACTCCAGAGTTTTGAAAACTTAAGCAGCACTCAGGTGTTTCCAGCTCAAACTGCTCGAGGCACTTGGAACAAAAGACTATGGGAAGCAGTAAATGTTTCAGCGCGACGCCAAGTATGTGACCCGTTGAAATGTTTGGCCTCGGTTTGAGCTCCTCTCAGCTCCGAGCAGAGCGTCGCACACACCTCCCCCCCTTTGTACTTGAGTGCCGTTTGGTGTTAAGCGAACATGACTTGAGGCTCAGGCACTGCAGCTCAATGTCCAGCTAAATATTGCAAAGATTGGCCTGAGTTTACTGGTATTGTAAGTGCACCCATTTAATCCTTCAGACCACACATCCGCAACGCTCATTACTGTCACAGCCCTTTAGTTTTACATTAGTGACCCTTTGGAAATTAGAGGATGACCAGTGAAGAAGGCTGCAGTGATAGCCAGGAGGGATGTGCAGGGGTATTTGCCGACCATCCATCCAAACCTCTTATGTTTGCGCTGGGAAAACGGACGCCATGGCCTGGACTCGCATCAGTCTACGCCGCCGATAATCGCATTAAAAGTTCACACAGCAGCCCGAGATGAAAAAACTATGTTGTGCTGTTGCTGTTCTCGAAAGGGTCCCATGTGAAGGGAGACGATGTGGCTCTCTGGTGTACATTACAGGGCCGTGGCTCCAGGCTCGGAGGGCGCTTGTTAGCTGATGGTGCTGTAGATGCAAATACACCGCGGGGACAGAAGATACGGTGCGAATGTGTGATGTGGTGAACTGAAAATCTGTCTCATAGCAACAAACTTTGAAAATAGGTTTCACTCCGACAGAAACAGTTTTTGAACTCGGTTCATGAAACAAAATACCAAAGTACCATCAGTCGTCTTGGGTGGGTACACAGGCAATAGCTGTACTAGTGATGCTACAACAACTGGGCAAACGACAAATTTTCAGAAATGTTTTTGTTTTCATCAAATACCTTTTACAAATCTTGGGAGGTGCTTAGCCATAGCAAACAGCTAAGGGAGGCACTAAATTTAAATCCGGTACTGGTGAACATATGTGACATCATTAAAAAAGCATCTGTCTGAAGCTACAGTACCTGCTACGGTTATTATGAACTCAAAGAAAAAGAAAACTTTGTACATTTTCTCTTCCGGCGGTGTGCTCTGCAACTTGTTAGTGTAGCATCACTGCATCACTGTGTGTTAGCTTAGATATTAGCTTAACTTGCCAGCTCAAGGCCCATTTATACTCTACGCAATTGCGTTGTGTATCAAATGTTGTCAAATGTTGTTGGCATTTATACTCCAATGTGTACTTCATGTTGGCATGGATGTACAAAATACATCCACTAGTGGGCAGTGTGGAGTTCACTTTTTGTTTTTTGCTCCGATATTAAGATATTATGGCAAATAATGCAACATATCACTGCCATACAATTTCATGTTGCTATGGTAACTAGTGTCGCCAGTGGAGTCGGACCTTTGTACTTTGTATTTATTCAATATGGACATAGTTTTACCTGAGATTCACTCGACTGCAGTTGTGGGTAAGTGTTTACACGAACAACGCTGTAATATGATTTTGTTTAACACTGTTTGGTGAAGTTTTAGCGTCTGTAGACTAGCAGTTAGTTAGCTTTCCCTACGCTCCGCTGGCACTGCCGCTGTTCGAACAAATATGGTTGCATCGTGTTTTTGGCTCCAAGATGACACTAAGTTCGGCCGCACATAGAGAAACACAACTCATCTCAACTCAACTCAGCTGGAAATCGGCTTGATGTGCGGCGGTTCCCGACCCAGATTTTCCAGTCTTGACGACGTCCCGGCAGAAATCTTGCTGATTCAACATGGTGAATCGCCAGGACTGAGTCTTGGCGATGTGCAGTGGTCACGAATCTGACTTGGCGACTTTTATCATTGGTGGACATGTGTCACAACCGGTCACAACGCAATCAACGTTTACTGTCAATAGATGGCGCCAGTTCCCAGGCGTGCATCGTGCTGTCAATCTGCAGCTTCAATCATGACACATTCCAACTCAACTCATAGTTGAGTTGAGATAAGTTGTGTTTCTCTGTGTGCGACCAGCCTAATATATACAGTCTATGGCACAGACTGTCCTCAAAAAGTTGGACCGTTTCTGTTAAGCTTTTAGTGTTTATGTTGCGTTCTGTTCCTCTTCTATTCTATTTGCTACATTAACGACGGATCCATTAGCCCCTCGAAAACATACTAAACTTGTAACATAATGCGAGCTGAGACCGGAGGGCGCGACCCCTCTGCATGAGCATGCAGACTTAACGTAGAGTATAAATGGACCTTTATGTGCTACTGATGCAAATGGCTTCCACCATTTCCGCATTTGTTATTTGCTTCATGTTTCCATCCATTTTATGACACAGCACTTTTCCTTCAATTGACAAAGATTTGAAGCAAATCATCAAACTTTGATATGTTACCATCAAGAAATCACATGCACATTTTTAAAATGCATATTTAATTGAGGTGATGGAAATGCACCTATTGTCTGTCACGAGGCCTGTCCCGGGAGAGGACGACTGAGAGCTACCTCTGCTGCAGTGGAGCAGTTTATTAGAAATACCTTTATAATATTGTAATATTTCCTTTATAGCAACGTAGATACAGTAGCATTTGATGGTTTTGGAAACTGCACTTGGGAACACATTCAAACTTCCTGAAAAGTTTTTCTTTCAACTATGTCGGGTATGGAACTTCTTGTTGGTAGTCTTTATAATTACATGCTTTCACAGTCTAATATCTCAGCTGTTTTACAACCAACTGCTACTTTCTTGTCTTCAAAAATTCTCTATTAAGTTGACAAAAATCGTACGCATAAATGGTCCCGGAATTCAGTCAGGATCATAAAATAGTAATAATAAAATGCTGTTTGCCGTTCACCACTGACTGTAATGTCATTTTTTTCTGGTTAGATCCCATGGATCAAATCCAGAAAGGGCAGGATCCTGCAGCTTTAGGACTAATTGCTGAAATATGTTTTATCACACAATAAAAAGCCTTTTATTGCTGTATTTAAGCATAACTTTTTAATGCATATTTTACAACAGCCACCAACAGCATCAAACACTGTGATGAAACTGGCTGTCTTTGTTTCTTGGGATGGCAATCATTAGAACCAGTTTCATCACAGTGTTTGATGGTTTTGGAGAAAGCACTTAGGAGCAAAATCATAATTATAACGAAAAATCACTGAAAGATAAGGTGTTTCAAAATGTTTGACTGGTAGTGCAGCGATCATGACTGTAAATGCACCATTATACTGACAAGAAACTGTAAAACTGCAAATCCGCAACCCAGTTTGGGCTTTTAGCTGTAGTAGTTTTGGTACTATAGGTCAAAGTAGGTTTTAATATTTGTTAATGCTGTGACCTAAATAATATGCAAAGTAGGTGGTGACTGCCATAGTAACCCTTCCCCATGCCCAGAATACTCATGTGCCAAATTTAGTCCAGGGACTTTGGACAAATGTACATACAACCGTGCATCATCAGCGTAATCAATAACCCAGGGTATATGACATTTTCAAAATCACTACAGAGTTAGAAATGTGTGGAAATCAATGTGGAATGATTTCACACCCTATGGATCTTCATGTTACAATGTCCACCTTCAGAGCAGGAATAAATATGTACAAACAATGATTTTGGTCTCTCTCTAAATTTGATTTCCACCTCTGTGACACTGCACTGGACTGATTTTTTTTTTTCTACAGAACTCGCATGTTTAAGTGAATCAGACATGAATATTTGTTCTAAATTAAACAGGAGCTTTACTCAGAGTCACGGTTTCATTTCATCCAACTGAACGACTTTCCACATCACATCAGCCCTGTTTCACTGAATTCTAGCTTGTTTGATCGGAAAGTCCGGTTCGTTTGGAGAGGTGCTAACTTTGGTGCTGATAAAAGAAGCAAACTGGTCCGTTTTAAGACGTATGTCTCGGGCCACTTCATGTGAACCGAGAGGAGGAGGTGGAATCTAACGCAGGACGTTGTACGGTAGGTAAACACTTCCAAAACAAACACGCAATGTAACATGATCGCTGAGACAAACGGCTCACAGTCAGATGTGGAATAATAGAAATAGGGTCATATGAAAAGATGTCAGAACTGTACAGGAGAGCAGTAATGAACAAAAGGTGAAAAAATTTCACCAACAATATATAAAAATACGTGACATGCTTAGAAGTGGCAGTTCAGGAGAAGAAAAGGACAAGTTTCCTCGGTATGAAGAACATTTTGGCTCATGACCGACGAGCAGGGGATTATGTTATTCAGAAGGTTTGGTTCGTTTGACCAAGTGCATTATGAAAGTAAACTCAGACCAGCTCAACGTTGTAACCCCGATCAAACTGAATCCCCAATCGTACCACGTACGCCTGGGCGATATATTGATTTAATTGATTAATTCAAGATTTTTTGTTGTGTACCATTCGCGCACCTTCTGCCCCCAGGAGCTGCCGTAGCTTCCCCTCTTAGCAGAGATGCACGTACAACAACAGCATGGCTGCCACCAGCAAGAGCGACAAGTTTGTTCCTAAAAGAGATAGTAGTGAGTGGTTTGGATCTGGTTTGGGTTTGCATGGAACAAATGACAACATGCTGCAAAGTGTGTCTAAAGCCCATTGCAATAAAAGGCAGCACCACAAACTTATTCCAGCATCTAAAACTGAGGCATCCAGACCGCTACAACCAACAAACTCCTTCACTTAAAAGCAACTCACTGCGGAGAAATTCTTTTACCCAAAACACAACATATGATAAGAAGGGGGCACGTTGGAAAGTGATCACTGGAACGGTCGCTTTGCACGTCGCTAAGGATACGGAACCGAGTTCAGCAAAACTTGTTTTGAGTTATCTCTGTCATTTGTACTTATTTTTATAGTAGTAAAAAAAAAAAAAAAATCCAGGACATATCGCCCAGCCCCAGTACTGAGGGACGCTACGGTGGTGGGCAAGGATTCCACGTTTGAGCAACCAAACAGAAATCTATGGATGACATCAAAGATTGTCTAATTTTTTTATTTTAATTTGATTAATTGTCAGATGTAAACTGTGACTTTTCCTGATGTGTTCATTTTGCTTCTTTTTATCCCCCGGCTGATTATTTTGATCAATTTTCTCCGACAGTGTTTAACTCACATTCAACTATGCATAAACTCAACATTAGCATAAACAGAACATAAGCTGGACGGGCAGTGAGTTGTGAAATGTCCTTTTGTTTTCATGTAGGTAAGACAAAGCAGATGTGGGTGTGAGAGAGGACTAACACAATTTCACGCCACTGTAGCTGAAATAAACTTGAGATGGCAAACAAACAAGGTGCTTTCCATCATGTTGCCTCGTCTTCCTAAACATGGGAACATCCACAATGTTCTTGTGCTTTCTGTTTGTTTTTCTGATTTCTAGGTTACACGAGAGACTCGGGGGCGAAATGTTGTATTCTTTTCCCCCTAAATAACAACGTCTGAACTCAATCAGCCACATTTTGCAGTCTTGACACTGCGACAGTACCCGACATGTGGTTTCTCTCACTGAAGCCTGATCGGGAGGGAATGTGCTGGTTATTGATTGCACTTCTCAAAGCTGCAGGATCCACTCGTGTCTCAGCCAGTGCATCTTAGCTCGTATGAGGAGTGGCTTTGATAATCCTCGCTGACAGTCTGCTACAGCAGGGGAACTTACCTGTCAGATTTTTGAATATTACACTGAATTTTTGGCTTTTAGCTTCAGAAACACAAAAATGGTTTCAACTAATCTCTTTCCAAACTGTTTTAATGCATTCCCTGCAGCTTTGTCACTGTAACTGGACACTTATTGTATTATTTGTTGATGCATTGTTTGTGTCATTTGGCGACACGGTGGTACAGTGGGTAGCACTCGTGCCTCACAGCTAGAAGGTCCCAACACTGGGCAGCAGGTCCTTGTGTGTGGAGTTTGCATGTTCTGCCCATGTCTGTGTGGGTTCTCTCCGGGTACTCCGGCTTCCTCCCACAACCAAAAACATGTACTAGGTGAATTGGCTTCTCTAAATTGTCCATGATTGGTGCTATACAAATTGAATTGAATACATTGGTAGTTCCTTTGACATACTTTCAAAGACATACAAGCTCAAGAATTAAAGTATGTAGAGAAAATGCTGATTTTTGCCCATCCTCCACCAGTTTAACCTTTCTATTGCTGCATAATGTGATTTCCAAAAAGGCCTGTCATCCATATGTTTATAGGTGCAGCAGATTCCATTTTTCCACCAATAGAAGACTCAAGTCAGTTTACATTATTATGGTGGTAGCACGGCATTATCAGAATTTTTAGTCTTAAGTTTACATGCTCGGAATAAGAAGGTACTGGAGCCTATCCCAGCTGACTTGGGGCGAAGGCAGGGTACACCCTGGATGAGTCACCAGTTCATTGCAAAGCTGATATTGAGACAAACAACCACTCACTCACATTCATACCTATGGGCAATTTCCATATTAACCTAACCCCTAGTGTATGTGTTTGGTTGTTGTAGGAAGCTGGAATACCCGGAGAGAACCCACGCAGACAGCTATTAGATTAAATAAATATGATTTGGCATTGAAATAATGCGTATTGTATAGTTACATTAAATGTTTTATTTTTTTCTGTTGTCAGTATGACAAACTGGTGACATTAAAATTTTACATTTTACTATATTCACCAAGTGGCAGAGTCAGGTGATGGTCACATTTTCGCTCGTTGTCACAACAACATAAATTCAGAATCAAGTCTTCAGCTAAACTTCAACTCCGCCCTAAGCTCTTTTTTTATATATATATCTTTCTGCAGCCATCACTCAGATGCTCGTCAAGACCTGTTGGCGCCGCAGTCTCTCTGCGTTAATCTCAGGCATCGATGCACCAACTCCCTCCGATGTCGCCGGTCTGCACTGTGGAAACCTGAGCAGGAAAAGGCAGCGAGAAAGCAAACTTGATGGAGACTTGGCGGTTGGATGGCGACGGGGCTGAGACATTGTACTGAAAATGGCAGCTGTCAAAAGATGTGACACTGAGGGGGAGCCGGCAAGCGACAACACCCCCCCGTCTCCAATGCTTGCACCACCTCCACCGCCGCCCTGCTCTGTCTGAAGACTTTGTCACATGCGTTAGATACTCCTGGTTGTCACAGTAAATGTGGACCGGCAAGCTTGTCAAGTTGAGTGAAGAGGTATGTCCGTACGTGAACTCAAATGTGACTGGTTAGGTAAATCCATTAAAGCGCTCAGAGCGGGGGGGATTTCTACATTGATTCAAGCCAGGCTGGAGGCTGATGATATGTTTATCTCATCACATTTTATATCACAATGCATCTGAGATTTTGGAGATAGCAGCAATGAAAACATGTCCACAATATAAATGAATATGTAACAATAATATTAACTTGGTGTAGGCAGACCTGGCAGGTCAAGCAATACGCAAGCACCTCAGGAGAAGGATGGATCAGTGAAAGCTGAAAGTGCGCAAGAATCAAAACCATCACTAGAAAGCACGTAGAGGGCACAGACCTCCACCAAGGTTATCATTTGAGCCTATGCTCATTTCACCCATAATGTTATTGCACCGAAAAGGAATATTCTTATATTTATTTGACCCTCATTATTGGATTCTTTGACCATGAAAACCTACAGTTAGCATTTGGAGTCACATACACATCATTATTAGTTCAATAGTTATTCACGAAAACAATATTTCCACAATAGTGTTTTCTTCTGGACCCAGCTCTGTAATTGTTGAAGATACAGCAAATCTGTGGGTACTTTAACTGAATCAGCGGACTTTCCACTACAATTTAGTGTCAGTTGCTTGTCTATAGCTTTATTTTTTTGCACATTGCGGTGTAAACTTCACATAAACACATAAGCATGCGCAAATGATACAAGTTAAACCTTATGGGGCCAGTTAGTTATGATACATCAGGAAGCAAAAGTATTAAAGCATCACCGCTGCAACATGGTATAAATAAGAAATAATGTAAAAACACAAAGGAAATGCACAGGTGCAAAACCAGGTGATCATCAGGCTTCCAGTAAATCCACACTTCATCCATGCATGTACTTTTACTGCACATACATGTATCTGATGTAAAACTTAAATGTAACCGTTCGTACGGCGCACTGTGTTGTGCAACACCTGCCCCTGTGTGAGGTCACAGCAGGTCAAACCCTGCTCCTGAGCCACGACAAAACAACAATGTGCCAGCAAGTTTTCTTCCAACCCTGGAAAAGTGCAAAGACTCCCATGACAGGCTGGGAAAAACATCGGCAAGATGAACTGTGAACATAGCAATTGTTCTCCGTTATCTTGCTTGGGGCAGTTTGAACGGGGGGCTGGTGGAACAAGGGGGGGAGGACTGCGCTTTGTACTGGAGGTGACGAGGGTGGATGGATTATTTGCTGTCAACTTAAGCAACAGCAAGTATCGTGGACTTCCTTCTTCTTTAAAAAGTGTTTTCCCCCCGGAGGGACAGGGTGTTGCGGGACGATCATTAAACTGTGAAAGGATGGCCCTCACCAATCAGCCCCCGTCAGCGTTCAGCAGTGACACGGCCTGACATGCGACGCAACAGCTATTCAAAAGCCTCTTCCACTTTGGTTTCACTTCAGCGGCTGCACTCTGGCTGTTCGTTCTCTTTGTCTGTCTTTGTTCTACTCACTGCCTCTCTATGATGTACTTATTCAGTCAAACACACTCTGGGATATGCGAAGTCACCATGACCCAAATTTTCCATTGACTATGAATTTTATCCCAAAAGAACAAAAATAAATGGTGACTTGGAAGAGACAGTGATAAAACTTTACTGGTCTATAACTTAATGCAAGCTTTTATTAATCATTTCCCACCATTTCAAACACGTTTAGCATCTCAGTAACTTGCACTTTCGACTCCTTGCCCCTATTCGATGGTTGATCGATGCCCCTATTCCTCCTTTTGTGTAACGTCATTCCACTCACGTCAGTTCTGATCATTTGCTGAATGATTTACCATCACGCTAATTTTCCACAGTCAAATGTGGGACTTTTTCCAACTAAAAATACATGAACTTGGAAGTTACAGGAAGAGCAGATGCGGGTTCTGCTTTCGTGCTTGCTTCATGGCCACAACTCAAGAAATGAGGAATATACAAAACATGACACGTAATTGCTTCAATCATTGTGGTTTTTGCTTGTATTTCTTGAAATTAGAAAAAGTAGAAGGACACATTTCAGAGATCCCTTTACACTGCCGAGTCTCCTGGTACACAATGAAATCAGGTAACAGGACGGACTCAATTTGAATCCATCTAAACTCTTAACATTTTTGACCAGTATATTCTTCTGCTGCCTTCGCTCGTCAGCTGGGATAGGCTCCAGCATCCCCCCACCCTCCCGACCCTCACCAGGATTAAGAGGTAGAAAATGGATGGATGGTTGTGGTTGCATTGGAAGGTCCTGCTGTGCCCACATGTTGACAGTCCACGGGAAGCACTAACATGGCCGTGGAATGAGAAAAGAGCTGAAAATTCCTCAGTTGTTCTGTTTGACTTAAAACACAACACACTGTGCCTTTGGAAATGGAAGGAGAGCACATGTCGACTCAGGCGCACGATGCTGTGCAATGCTTTTGTTTACTTCTCTCCATATTATTACGTATGTGAAAGTTATTTTTATTCTCACCTTTTTCCCCTAAAAGTTCCTTAACACTTCAATATACATTCACTAACCAATTTATTAGGCAACCTTGCTAGTACAGTGGAACCCCGGATTACAAGTGCCTTGACATATGAGTTTTTCGGGTTGTGAGGAAGACGTCCAGCAACATTTTGTACTGGCTCGTGTGCAGGTTATGGGTAAAATAGGTCCTAAAAGGAGCGTGCGCTACTCACCCACCGCCTGGAAATGTAGACGTGAAACGGTTGGTTCCACTGATTTACATTACTTGAGAGTTTGGTAGAGTTTTTCCTTACCTTTTGTCTCCGTCTTCCATCGCTCCCTGGATCCTGGCTTCAGCCTCTGTCTTCCTCCTGTGGTCTTGACCTGCGTTTCATCCAGTTCGTATCTCTCCCCATGGATGTTCCAATTAGCCTCCTTCTCTGCCTGCTCTGTTTGCGCCGTTCCATAGCTTCATATGGCTTCTGCATTCTGCCATCTCTTTTCTGCTTGTGCCTCAATAAACTGTTAACCACTACCTGTACTCGCCTCGTGTGTTCAGCATCTCAGTCCGAACCAGCTCTTCCCATCACAGAAACTCACGCTTTTCTTGTCTTCATTGTCTGTCCTGGGACTGTGGCTAAGTGGCTAAGAAATGTAGCATGCTCTGTTGCATCATCGCACATTACATAATGACGTCACACAGCATTGTCACACTCACTTAAAGCAACAGGCTTGCCCTGTAACAGGAGTTTTCTTGGGTCTTGGAATGGATTCATTGGTTTTACATGTATTCCTATGGGAAAACTGTGCCTGCCTGATGAGTTTTTTGCTTCATGACGCTGATGCCGGAACAGATTAAACTCGTAACCCGGGGTTCCACTGTACTGGGTTGGACCCAGTTTTCTTCACAGCTGCCTTAATTATTCATATTGGAAATTCAACAAGGTGCTGAAACAGTTCTCGCAGATTTTGGTCCATATTGACCTGGTAACATCACAGAGTTGCTGTAGATTTGTCACTGCACACCCATCAAGCCAAACTCCTGTTCCACGCCAAAGGTGCTCCATTAGAATGAGATGTGGTGACTGTGGAGGCCATTGGAGTACAGTGAACTTCACTGTCATGTTCAACCAACAAGTTTGACATGATGTGAGCTGGAAGTAGCCATCAGAAGATGGTGCACTGTGGTTATAAAGGGGTGGGTGTGGTCAGCAGCAATACTCAGGTAGGCTGTGGTGTTTAAATGATGTGCTTTCATGTCGTTTACCGCTTTTATTTCACAAGACAGTGTTGATATAAACCTTGAAACCCAAAAAACAATGGATTTTTACAGTGTGGGACATTTAAAGGTGCAGTCTGCTGGCAAACTGGCTAGTAGCCCATGGTTCATCGTGGTCTGTGGTAAATGATTAAACAGGCGACCTCATAGGTGCACGAGCTCATGCACTCAGCGACGGAGTTGAAAACAGGTGTAGCGGTAGATACTATTTATTCAACCACATGATGACTGAGGAGCGACAGCCTGCATTTCAGATTCCTTCAACATCTGGTACAGGTGAGGAAAAAAAAGACATTAGAGCTTGTGAGGTTGTAAGCTATGTTGACTGGCAGGTGGCCTGGTCGCTAGCTAGTTTCCCAACACTGTTGCCAGCACCTTTAAAGTATCAAGTGTCAAGTAGTACAATTCTGCAATGAGACTATGATGTATTTTAGTTTATAGTAAATAGTTGATTTCAGGGTGTGGCAAACAGTGTTTCACATTAGAACTGCTTTCTCCACCTTCAACACAAAATACAATTTGTTCCTCAGCAGTGAAATAATGAGGGACTTAAAAAACAAACCCTCTACAGATGGATTTGGCTTTTTGACCTTCTGGCGACATTGATGTTGTGGTGATGCGTCCCCCTTTAGGATTGTGTTTTGAAGTCTTGCCCACTTCCTCCCCCCTCTCTTCCTGGTTATGGGACCTTCAGGAAAATAGTTGCATTACATGCTGAAAAATCAGTTTTGTGTGAAACAGCCCAGTGGATTAAATTTCCGTCTCACGTGATAAATGTAAAAAACATCAAAATGAGCGCTACCTCGACAAATTTAGCTTCGAAAATGAAGTAGATCATTGTCCATGTTGAGCTGCGGCGAGTCTTCAGCAGCTTTGAACAGATGGCGACATGACATTATGATGCCATGTACGTGACTTCCTGTTTGTAATCTTTATCATTTTGTATATTCACAGTTTCGTGTCTCAACTGTTTTTCAACAAACTGCTACTTCCTTGACTTTTAAAGTGACAGACATCTAATGTGTACATTTTGGGATAATTCAGTCGGAGTCAGAAAGTTATCTGCTCCTCACCGATGACAGTGATGCAATTTTATTTCCAAATACTGGTCTCATGTGTCATAACTGGAAGGGGTTTGAGTTAGACTATGGGGAAAACAACTCTGTGGTTATTATGGCTGCACTGGGCTTAGATGTGACTAGATGCTGCTGATCGGCATGTAAAGCAACAGCAAAAAAACTGGACACCACTTTCTTTACATAACATTATGCATTACTGCAGATTTATAGACAGATTTATCTAAATATCTGACCTACATAGAGAAGTGAGAGATTTAATTTAAAAGCTGTCATGTACCTGTAAGTTCACACGATCATAGCCTGCAACAATCGCAGTGTGTCAATCCAATCAACAGTCATACGTTATGAAATGTCCTGCAGCAACACTCTGAACTCCCATCGTTCTAGTGAGCACCAAAAATGTGCACAATGTAATGGAGGTGATGAAATTCAGAGGCTGTTCAATAGACGGCCGTGCCTCAGGAAGCCGTGTCGGCCTGGTTGAGCTGTCAGCCCGGGAGACATTTCACCATAGTGGAAAAAACAAAACGCTGGTGAGAAAGAGAGCGCACACATCTGCATCGGTGATGACACTTATCTGCTGGGCTCTGGACAGGACGGTGAGCAAACAATCACCGGGAGCAGGTGCCTTCTGATGGACAAAGCTGCCAGCGCAAAGGCTGCATATCAGCCAAGTAAATAAAGGCAGGGATGGGATGAGGGGGAGTGAGTGGGAGAGCAAAACAGAATGAGATGGATGCAAACTGATGGTTGTGTTTTTACAGACCACTGGCGGTGTCTGAACTCAGAGAGGAAGCAGGTATTCGCTGTTTGTCAGTTATTTTGGAAAATCAAATTTGAAACTCAAGTGAACTGCTTCGACTTGTATCATTTGTATGTCAGGCACATGCATTTAAAGTGAGCCAAAAACTTTGCTGAAAATCTGAAATATGTCATAGTTACAATAGTTGTTTGTTGTAGACTCAGTCAAAGTACAGTACATGTGCCCAGCAGGCTGACGAGCCAGTCCAGGAATATTCATCGCACACTGTTTTTCCCAAACTGAGGGTCAGGACCCAGAACAGACTGCTGATCTGGTTTTTTCTTGAGCCACCACATGGCATGATAAAGTACATTACAATGCTATGTGTGCAATTCAGTTGTTAAACTAGTGGAAGAATGTTTGTTTTGTTACACTGGTGTGTTCTGCTCAGTTTAGAGGCAGCAGGTCAACCTTGAGGTGAAAATGCAATGATGTTGAAACTAAAATAGGAAGATTTTATGTTGGGAGATTCTCAGTAACGACGCTTAGAAAGCAAAGGAAGCAACATTGAGAGAGGTTTGACAGAAAGGTCAGTCATGCGTGAGTTTTTTTTCCTGCATGTTAGTCATAAAATGATTTGTTTGACATGTCTGTTGGCTGGTAACTAGTATGTTGTAGCGAGCCACAGTTGACATTTTGGCAGTCAGTTGGCGTGTCCTTGATGAGAATTAGCAGCAGCAGAAGTGCTCGTCAATGTTATTTTAAGAGTCAGTAAAATGTTATTCCAATTGCAATTCACACTGTTTTTGTGCATTTAAGTTCTAGACGCTGTCTTTACCCATGTTGGTTGGGTGGTTGGTGCCATAGGTTAGTCTGTTCTCTAACTTAAAAAAAAAAAATCACCAAACTTGGCATACAGGTTGAGCTTGGGATGAGTACCTGTGGTCAAGGTTGCAAATATTACATCTTAGGACGCACGCACCCTGTACAGCTGGATGGCGTCCAACATTGTGCCACAATGTGTGGATGGGCCGGCCTCAGGGCGGAGTTTTGGGTATAAAGGTAGTTGAATCATCGATTTCTTTACGCATTTGTGTGACCACCTTGCTTATGTACTGTACATATCTGCTTCCTTTGCATAGTCTCTATTAAAGGTGCTGTCTTGTAAGACAACTGGAGTGCTAACTCATCATTATAGGCCACAGCCTGGTCACAGAAGTTCTACAACACTATACGGTGACTACTGTAGGGCCACCATATTTGACCATAAGTTAGAACAGCTGTGGGTCTGCATCTGCCGAATTCAATTCAAGCTCTTGTCTGGAATGTAAAGTATGGGCCTGTTCAGACCTTGCATCAACCTCCAACTTGACACATCTGAGCAAATCAGGTCAGTGCTAGTGCGAGGTCTGACCAACCTCAGAATCGATTGCTGTCTGATCATCCAGGATCAAGGGGCAAAAATCAGGGCTGTTCATTGAGGCCAATGCACAAGTAACTTTAAGTTGTAATTCCACCGCTTGGCCACTGGGGAACCGATCGTCTGGCTCCAAGAAGCTTTTTTCCCATAGATACATGTGATTCTATCTGAAAATACTAAGCCAATATTTTTTTTCATGGGTCATTATGGTCTCAAACATTTTATTTGGATCCTCTAATAAGCAATGTGATGATCCATCTTTAACTTTTTGCTCCGTTATTAAGGTATTACAGCAAATAAACCAACAAATCACTGCTGTGCTGGGGTTTGATTGACATGTCGCTATAGCAAGAGCTCGCTAGTGAAGTAGGACCGATTCGGACTGATTCGGACCGATTTGGACCTTCGTATCTTCTATTTTTCTTTTCTGTATGTTCATAGTTATACATGAGATACACTCGACTGCAGCTGTGGGTAAGTGTTTACGCGAAAAACACCTTAGTATGACTTTGTTTGACACTGTGTGGTGAAGTTTTACCACATCAGCAAGCTAGCGGCTAATATTAGCTTCCTATGAGTCCCCTGGCATAATGTTCAAGCATTTTGAATGTGACTGAATTGTCCCAAAAGTCCACAAAGATACATTAGGAGTGTTACCTGAATAATGGCCCACGTTCAACTGCCACTTTGCATTCATTCATTCATCATTCATTCATCCCATGGCCTGTGGGCCATCGGGGTGTCAGAGCAGACAGGGATCAATCTTCTGCCGAGTTTGGAAGCTGCCGTCAGTCCATTCCTTAATGTTTTCCATCCAGGACGTTCCCTGTCTGCCTCTTCTTTGCTTCCCATCTACTGTACCCTGTCAGGTGGCGTTTGACAGGGAGGGACGCCTTGTGTTGTGATCACACCTGGTCAGTTTGCAGTGTTTTACTGTTGAGAGTAGTGGCTCTTGTTTTCCAGCATGTGTGGCAACTAGTTGTATTATGCATTCAGCTGTCTGGTGTTCTCTGTATGACATATGTAACATCTTCCCACAGCACTTATTTTCAAAGGACAGTATCCTCAGCATCCAGGGAGTAGGATGAGGAGCACCAGTGATTTGTAAAATCTGACCTTTACAGGGAAGCTGATGGAGTTGCTTTTCCAGATGCTGATGTTGCCGCACCTATTCTTGTCTAGAAAGACCTGAGGTACTTGAAGCCCTTTCCTCGTTCCAGTGTTTGCCCATTCATTCTGATGTCAGTCTGCACGGCCCAGTAGAAATGAATAAACGTGTTAAAGCTCTTGTTGTTTCACTCATTGCTATAACATCAGGAACGAAAGGCAATAAAAACTAGCTGGCCAGAGTCATAAGGATTATTAAGGTGTTATGATTGATTCATAGCATTGGCTGCACCTTAAAAATGCAATGGTCACCTTTGAACAGCCTCTGGTATTAAATTGACAAAGTAATATTACAAAGCCAGTCTGCAGGAATGAACATCTGCATTGCATCTGTGCCATAGATGAGATTTTTATTTTTTATTTTTTTGCATATCAATTGGAAAATGGCAGATTCAACCACAGCAGGCAAGACTCATCTGCAATGCCAGGACTGACTAGATTGGATTTGATTGGATGTAAATGTAAGGTCTGAAAAGGCCCCGTGTAACTTTAAGTCAAACTGGACTGTTCAAAGTTATAGAGTGATTTGGAGACACTCTACAACTCTTTTACTTCTATTTATCTGGAGGAAACTGTAAATACCTGCTCTCGCTGCTCCCACAACTACCAGTCGACAATAAACATTTACAATTTATTGTTTACTTTTTCTTTCCCACATTCAGAATAATATTCCCATTGCCCTTGTAGAGAGAGTTGTTGGCCCAGAGGCTTAAAGTCAGAGAAAATATTTACATATGTACAAATACAAATGTCAGTAAGATGACATGAAGACAGGCGACATGCACATAAATCCTGGCAGGAAAAGCAGAAACAATGCGCTGCACGTAAACTCACATTGCTTTCTTGCTTTCATT
>JAQQAE010004024.1:0-19324 GCA_029823295.1 Pseudamia nigra | reverse complement strand
AATTTGATTTCACCAGACATTTAAGTGATTACCGGTCATGATCATTCAAGATTTTTTTCCAACCACATTTTTTCTTCGAAGATGATAGTTTGCCACTATCCTTATATCACTTGCTGCCAGCTGAAACATAATCACCCATGCAGAAATTATCCAATGGGAGGCTCAAACCCATTTGCTTAGTTAAATCCAGGTGGTGACCTTTTTTGGTCAGGCAGTGTACCGGTACATCACATTCATCTCATGAGACACTTTGTCCGCCCCTTCCCTGTCTGAATGAACTGGGTCAAGTTTCACCACAATTCATATCTATGTACACAGAAAGCAATATTGTTAAGTACAACACATTACTTTCATGCAATATCGAGATCAAATACATACCTATTTCCTGAGGTGGGTAAATAGACACGGTGCTCAAGTATTGTTACTTTATAATTATAATGAATTCTAATCAGGTGTAAATAGTAGGACTTAGGTGTAAAAATGTCTCATTAAGAATGTTTTCTAGCAGTGACTAACTTCATAATGTGGAATGTATTACAGCACAATTGAACATGTTATTTCTCCTGCAGATACCACCAGATCCAAAATCAGATCAAATGTAAAAAAAATAAAAATAAAAAATGATGGTTTATTCAAATTTGTTTATTTGCTTGATTGGTTTAGAAACTTTTGACTACCTTTTATTTTGTTAATTTCATTGTTCGATTGTGCTGCTTTTTTGTTAATGTTTGTGTATTTTGTTGCTTAATCTGTTAATTTTGTTAATTTACTTCATTATTTTTTTGTTAATTTTTGCTATGCTGATTTCTACTGTTTTAGGTCGACAAAATCGCAACACAGAATCTGACTGCTGTTCATCATCATTTGGATGAGGGTACAGATTACTCCTACTCATTGGGGTACGTGATCAGATGTAACGTTTTTTCATCCCAAATGTAACTGAGTAAGAGTAAAAAGCATCCTGCAAGACAGCTTCTGCCAGAAACACATTTTTAAACCTACGCATATACTGTAAATGTTAAGGAGTAAATGTACATGAGTACTACCCACCGCATTTCCCATGTCTGTCAAGTACCTCGAGTAATTTAATAAATGCTTTCACATAGGCCCTTTTCCTGGTCTACTTTTGGTTGTATTGATCCTTTTATCAGTATAAATATTGTCACCTTAATGAAATCATTTTGTGTGCATATGTATTTTAGGATCCCCACGAAGACTGAGAACCACAGATTGAAACTAATGAAGATCCAGCTGAATAAACAACACAGCAGAGCAGTTTAAAGCTCCATTCCCAGTCTGTTCACTACAGAGGGGGCGTTGGGCTTGTTTTGACAGGATACACCTACACCATCTAATTTATCTTAATGTAGCGCCCCGTGCTGCTGCATTATACCAAGTTTTCCGAAGCTATTATTGCAGTGGTAGAACCAGACAGCTTCTGTCCAACGCTGGAAGAGGAGTTTCGGTGAGCGGTTCAGAAGTCAGCTGCATCACGGCCCGACGGGCGCACAATCAACTAGCTTGTCGGTACCAGCGCTGTTGTTCATTGATTAATGCTAGCTCGCTGCCTGACAGACTTTAACTGGTTTCGTTCAATATTTTGTGAACCGCTAATTTGCCAGCACGCAGTCAGAGCGTTGTGTCCAGTGAAACCCGTTTAATTCGTGTAACAGAATTCTGGAGGGGCAGGTATTTGAAGATGCTGCTTGCATATCTGTCAGCTAACTACGGTTAGCATGTAGCATGTAGCAGGCTAAAGTTAGTAGGGCTCGCTCGGCTCACCTCTCCAGCGTCACTTCGGTAAACATAAAGCCCGACTCCGGTCTGCGCCGGGGAGTTTAGGTCCTTCGGGTGCGGTATTCTGGAACTTGTGGAGAAATATCTTAGAAGGCGAAGATGGAGTGGCCTCTTGTTCGTGTCCGCGGCACTCAGAAGGTGCCTATAGTCGAGGCTCATCCGTAAAACGAGGCATTGCATCGTTGGAACGGCAGCAGTAATCGGAATTGTTGTATCCTCCCAGCCGAGGCGGTGGGGCAGCGGTGGTGCGTTCACGGACGGGAAGCCGTGACGGAATTTACCCACCCACCCCTCGTTAATTATACCGTAATAGTGGAGAGGTTCATGAACTTTTCAACTCGTCTTATTGTCTTCATTTTGATATCGAGTTTGTATTAGGCAGGGATCAACGACATGATGGAAAAAATCACCAAAATGAGCAGTAGAGCAACATATTATCACAATAATAACAAAGTAATAGAGATATTAACAAAAATGAACTATATAACCACAAAATAATCCAAGAAATTCACAAAATAAACACAAAATAAACAAAATAGTTTACACATATAACAAGAAATCACATAAACACGCATTACGTAAGCAAAATTTTCAAAATAGTAACAAAAAACAAATGACCAACGTAATCACCAAAATAATCCAAATAACCCACAAATTATCAATATTATCCACAAAAGTAACAAAAGTAAGCAGTAAATCAACAACATTATGAAAAATAATAACAAAATAACATAAATGATCAATATAACCACAAGATAATTAGTGTAGTCCACAAAATGAACGAAATTATCCATAAAAATATCAGTCACCAAAGTAAGCATTAATCAACAAAGTTACAACAATACCAACACAAATACAATAGAAATTAACAATAATAATAATGAATAATTGCTAATAATGAATACAAATGTACATACATGATATTACCAAAAATTATCAAAGCAATCCACAAAATTAACAAAAATACAAATAAATTAAAAAATAAAGAAAAATTAAAAATGAACAAAATTTACAAAAACCTGATGATGCTGAAATAGAGCAAGCGTTCCTGATTGTTGATCAAATCATTTTGTACATTTTGATGTAATGTTGTATGATAAGTATTAGAATAGGTGTATTAGATAGAAAATGAAAAAAATAAACAAACCAGTCACAAAATGAACAAAATTATCCACAAAAATAATTTAAAAATTACCAAAAAATCAAGTAAACTAACAGTAAGCTAAAAAGCTAGAAAGAACAATATTCTATCTAAATAGCAAGCAAAATATTCCACAAAGTGAACAATATCATACTAATATCTGATTCCACTACAAAGGCAATGCTTGACTTATGCCTGTTGATATAATATTGAAAGAAGCAGAAAATAGTCAAAATGAGCAAATCATTAGAATTAACAAAAGATCATCAAAATTAACAACATGAATGAAATCAGTAGCTAATGAATTCAGTGATCAGAATAGGATAGAAAATGATTTGCTTGATGAACAGAAGAAATTAACATTAAAACTGAAGAAAGTTAGTAAACAACGCAAGAAAATTAACAATAATGAACAAAGTCATCAAGAAAGTGATCAACAAAATGATCAAGCTAACAAACAAAATGAATGAAATGATAAATTATATAAAATAAACACAATAATCAAGAAAATTAATAAAATTAACAAAATAATCCATAGCATTAACAAAAGCTGAATAAAATAATTAAGAACTTTAAAAAATAACAAAACTAGCAAGAGAGTGAATAACATGAGTGAATTAACAAAACTAGTGGAAAAAAAATAACAAAATAATTCAACATAATTCACAGAATAAACAGTCAAGAAAATTAACAAAACAAATGAGAAAATGAACAAAAATGAGCGAACGTGTCAAGAAAAACAAAACAAAACAGGCATTAAATTAGCAAAATGGACAAAAGAGTGAGCAAAATAGCCAAGAACACAAAGTATAATGGTAGATTTCAATCAAACACTATGTCTTGTCAAGATTAATGTTGGAATTCGAGTGAGTATTTTACAAGGTGCACCTGAAGGCAGCATAACAGCATCACCAACCGCATTCAAGTCTGACGTCAAAGTCCTTCTTTGGCTGGGAAATGTTGTAAATGCTGTATTAACGCACAATAGCGCACGAGGGAATAAAAGCATGAAGTGTGAGCCTCAGCAAAAGAAAAGTCTTTTTCAAAGGTGTGTTTGGAGACAGCAGGGCGTCTGATTCACTGACCTGCACTATAAAAATACAACGGATAAAAAACAGGTCTCATTAAATCACCCTGGATCAAACACATCAACAGTGATTTTTGCTTATAATGAGTAGGCAAAATGTCCATAAGGTTGTATTTTATGCTAAGGGTCCATTGACTGCCATTCTCCTCCAGTGTTGTCATGAAATGGTGTGCACTGACCTCTAGTGACAGGCATCATTACAAGCTGTGTCTGATGTTCACTGTGACTGTGCATAGGTGTAGATTTTTGGGGCTGCAGGTGGGGTCCGTGATGGCTCCGTATTAGTAGTACGTGCATTTGTTCCCGCCGGGAAAACCATTTCGGTTGTTTTTGAGCCTGTTTAACTTTTGGTCTGTAAAAACAGACTGAAAGCCTTCAAACCTGTCCTCATAAATAATAATCAAATTATAAGAATATGTTTCATTTGGTAAATTTGCTTGACTATTTCTTTCATAATGATCATTTTGATAACTGTTTAGTTCGTTTTTGTTCCAGTTCACTTTTTTCTGTTCTTGTTTGTATATTATTGTTCATGTTGTTGCTTATTTTGTACATTTTTCTTTACTTTGTTGCTTATTTAGTATATTTTTTGTTTATTTTGTTTTGTTGCTTATTTTATTTATTTCTGTACATCTTGTTGCTCATATTTTTCATTTTTGTACATTATACTGGTCATGAGGTTTATTTTTATTCATTTTGCTGCTTATTTAGTTTCTTTGTTCATCTTGATGCTTATTTCGTTCGTTTCTGCTCATTTTGCTGGCTGTTTTGTTAATTTTAGTATATTTTGCTGTTTATATGGTTTATTCTTGTTACTTGTGTTGCACAGTTTTATAAATTTTCTGGCTTGTTTTGTAAATTTGTCGATTTGTATTCATTTTGCTGGTTATTGTGTTAATTTTTGTTAATTTCACTGCTTAGTTTGCTCTATCTGTCTGTCTGTTTCATTTTTTGCTTTGTTTGTATATTTTTTTCATTTTGCTGCTTATTTTTCTTCTTTTTTGCTAGATGTTTTTTTTACATTTTCTTTCTCATTTTGTTCATTTCTGTTTACTTTGCTGGATATTTTGGTTGTTTCCTATATTTTACTGCATATTTTGTATTTTTTAAAATTTGTTGCTAGTTTTATTTATTTCGGTATATTTTGTTGCTCATTTTTTATTTCTTTTCATTTCATTAGTTATTATGTTTACTTTTGTTACTTGTTTTGTACAGTCCTATAAATGTTGTGGTTTATTGGTGTTAAGTTTTGTTCATTTTGCTGCTTACTTTGCTCTGTTTGTCTGTTTCTATTTTTATTGTTGCTTTGTTTGTATGTTGTTAATTTTGTTGCTTGTTTTTCTTCATTTTGCTGCTTTTTTCATTTTCTTGCTTATTTTGCTCATTTTTATTTATTTTGCTGGCTATTTTGTTTGTTTTCTTTATTTTGTTGCTGATGTTTTTTATTTTGGTACATTTTGTTGCTCATATTTTTTATTTATTTTCATTTTACTGGTTATTATGTTTATTAGCCAGCAAAATGTAATGTTTAAAATGGCTGTCTAAAATGTAATGTCTCAGATTCTCCATATTTCCATTCGTCAGACGTGGCAGGTTCATTTGGTGTCAGTTTCTGTAAATGATCATTGGTGTTGAAGCCATGCTGATGAAACCAGGGTGAACGTGGTCACATCCTGCAGGCGCAGGTGATTTATGATGTAAACCAGATTCGCTCCACAGAACAGTGAATGAAGTCATACTTTCATTTTTCATTTTTCTGGTTGTGCCTAAGAAGAGAATCTATAATCAGAAACACAGAAGCTGTCCCGGAGGAACTTTGTGGAAGTTCTGAGAATTCTGCAAGATCTGATGCATTGGTGGGTTCTGACTATTTCTGTTATTTGTGCTTTGGGTCCTTTTATTTTGTGTATTTTTTGTAATTTATTTAATTACTTTGTTCATTTTGTTGCCATTTGTCATTTTTGTGTTCATTTTCTGGACTATTTGGTCATTTGTTCATTTTGGGGATTGTGTGGAACATTTTTGTTGTTGTTGGATTTTATTTGTTTATCTTCTTGTTTATTTCTTTCATTTTTGGGCAAAATACGTATCTTTTTTTCAATTTGTTGCTAAATTTGTTCATCTTTGTTTGATTTGTTGGTTATTTAGTTCATTTCGTTGCTTATTTTTTGATTTCTTTGATTATGTCAGCCATTTTTCATTAATTTTGCTGCTTATTTTCTTCTTTTTGTTCATTTTGTAACTTAGTTCATTAATTTTGAGGATTAATTTTGGTCATTTTCCGTTCATTTTTATTTTATTTGGTTAACCTTTGTTCTTCTTGCTAATTTTATTCCTTGGGAATGAGTTTTCTTATTTCATTTTATATCGTGGTCATTTTGTTGCATACTTTGTCCATTTCTGTAATGATTTTTTTCATTTCATTAATTATTTTGTTCATTTTCCCTCACTGAGTCAATATTCATGACCATAAAATTGGAACAGTTCAAATAATTTGAAGGAGATGTAAAAATCAGACGTTCCACTAAATTTTTTATCCACATAGTGTACGTTGTTTCAGAATGTCCATGATAAACTGAGTAGTTATTTTATGGACACTACTTCTTCAGCTAAATACAGTCTTTAAAAATTGTCTTGTCAGATGATGCAGTATGTACAGTATGTTCAAATGAGCTTCACTTTAAATGTGCAGCAGTAAAATGAACAAACACATCATGGAGATATGTGGTTCTTAGAGGACACCGACACGGTCAGGGACAAGGTCTGCAAATTAGCCATGGCTAGAAGTCCTGTATCGATATAAATGTGACAATGTTTTTAGATATTAGCCTCATCAAATAAATAAAATTAAATAAAATGTCTTAGCAGTGAAAAATACAGAAATAATTCTTGCTTTTCTTTTTTCAAACTCAAGATGGGAGTGTTGCATTGTATTCACACCATTATCATGAGGACTGAGGGGCCATAAAGTCTCCTGTTTAGGAAGATAATTCAGTGCAGGCTTCACTGATGGTAAGAAACTGAACACACCTCCAGTTCTCTAAGTGGGCAGAGTCAGACGGGTTGCACTGATCACTTTCTTTTTTCCCCAGAGCTACTGAGATATAATTGGAACAGCATGGATACAGGACATGACCTGGCAAAGTGCGTCTTGCTTCTCTAAATTCTCTGATGAAGCGTTGTTTGATAAAGGAAATCTTTAGTCGGTGACCTAGGTCGATGTTGATATTGCACATGCTGTTAGAGCACCTCTTTATCTTTAAAACTATTACCCCAGTCTCCATCACAAGCGACCCATTTACGCCGTCGTTGAACCTGACTCTTGACTTCTCTATGGTAAAATTCAGAAGTAAGACTTCTTGCACATCAGAGCAGGCCTCCAAGCTTCTCACCATCAAATTAGGTCAAATCAATACAACCACCCCCTTGTGATAAAACATTATAAAGCACATACATAAAGAAAAAGATCCTCTAATGACGTGTCATTTGAATGACCTACACTACCGGTCAAAGGTTTGAACACACCTTATCTTTTTCTTTCAACCAAAAGCATTAAACACCATGATGAATCTGGCTCTCCTGAGGAGTTTCCCCAGTTTCTTATCCACTGCAGCATAAGTAGCTCTTGGTCTTCCTTTCCTGGGACGGTCCTCATGAGAGCCAGTCTTATTATAGTGTTTAATGGTTTTGGCGACTGCAATTGGGGACACATTCAAAATATTTGAGATTTTTCAGATGGACTGACCTTCATTTGTTAACTTAATGATGGACTGTCTTTTCTCTTTACTTAACTTTTTTTGCCATAACATGGATTAGTACAGTAGTTGTGGTAGCACTAATAGAGCTATTGACTCTGTACCCACCCTTCCCCTGCGCAAGACAATTGATTTTCTAAAACACATTAAGAAGGCAATGAATGACACAAATGAACTCGACAAAACACACTGGTGAATTGACAAGAACTACATGACTTTCTATGAAGCTGAAGAATGCCGAGCTGTCATCAAAGCTAAATGTAGATACTAAAAATAAAAAGCATGTTCTGTTTGTCCTCAGTATTAATGTACAATGTTGAAAATAATAAAAGAGAGAAAGGGAGGGGCGGGGGTTGACTGGTAATGTACAATATGTCGGCAATCAAAAGCTGACTTTTGCATTACTTTTGGTACAAGTCATTTATAAATAATTTCAACCAGGAAATATCAAACCTCAAATTATGGAGGCAACAGTATAAATGTAGCTGTAAAGACAGTGAAAGAAGTGTCTTTGTGTTCAGACTTGTATCAACATTTCAAACAAGACAGAAATTGATATCAGAAAGAGGCAGATGTTACTTGCAGATGTACATGATGCAAAACACGCAGAACTGCAGAATGCAAAAGTAAAGTTTATACCTTTGAACACCTTGACCGGCGCACGTCTGTCTCATGTTGCCTTAAAAATTAACTCTCCTACCCATGACTTCATGTTAACAGTAATTATTTGTCATTGTGATCACTAATTGACAGAAATTTGACTTGCTTTCTTATCAATTTTGGTGTGAAAAAGCTGAAATACATAAAAGTATAGATTTACAATAAAGTTGTAACTGTACATGCTGTAAAGTGGTCATCTACTGAGCTTGAATTTTAGTCTGGACATATTTTACCCCTCTGCTTTTAAAATGGGTTAATAAGCTCATCTATACAACTAACATAAAAAACAGGGCAAATACAAAGTTGGATGATTAGCTGTTCTTTATTGGCTCCCTTTAAAATCCAGGGTAGTATTTAAACTCTGTCTTCTAATGTACAAATCTCTAAATGCCCCTTAAAGAGTGTCCTTTGTGCTGGCAGCTGTCAAGTAATTTGGTTGACTTGGTTGGTGAATTGCTTGCTTGTTTATGTACCATGTGTGTTACAAAAGTATTGCTGATGATAGTTGTCTAACTTTCACAGTCATCAGAGGTGCAGATGAAAATAATGTTGCCATTTGTTTTCCAGGTGGTTGGACTTGGCAGATACACAGTTCTTTGTCTACATCTGTCACATTTCCCTTTCATTTTCCCAAACAGAGAAATTATCCCTATCTGTTGATTTGTCCTATAAACTGCATTTATCCATTTCTGATGGTAGCCATAGTAAATCCCTTTACTTCAGCTGTTGACAAAACCTACATTAGTTCATTGCCTGTCCAGGAAACTGTCGCGATTCTTATGCTAAACCATATGTCTATCGCCTTGGGCTTTATTTGTATTTCTTTGCTGCGCCTACACCTACATCCATACAATAATAGTTATAATTTTGTTCACTCTTCTGTTCTTAGTGTCTTGGTTATCTACACCCTATGTACAAGACTTGGGGTTTACTTCCAAAGGATTTGTGCTCTTTGGTGCCTTTCTTTTGTTCCTCCACAGCTATTACACTGTGTAACACTTGCTATTAGTCCAAACGAGTTCTTATTGTCTTCATTTAAATGTATCAAGGACTCTTTCTTGTAGACAGACAAGTAAAGTTTAAGGTGTTTTTTTTCACCTTGACACATTTTGACCACTGTCATCAACTGTCTTCCCCAGAAACATCATGTGATGCTGATTTGACATACTGATCAGCTGTTATTGTTGAGTCTGGCCGTTTCTTCAGGATAGCATCCAGCAGGTGTGTGCTGATGCATGAGCTTCCTCATTTTGGTTTCGCTTCCAGATATCACTGGCCTCTTTATCTAACGATGGTATTTGTTGCTGTCCTATCCCATGACTTTGGCCTTCTCCCAGTTCATATCATGGTTTAATCTTTTGCAGTGATCTAATAAGGCAGATTTCAGGTTCTCCAGGAGAAGGGAACCACACCTCCATAAGGACAGCTGATGGACACACAAATATCACCTGGTGCTTAAACTTTACTTGTCTCTCTACAAGAGATACTCACTGAAACACTGACTAGTGTTGTCAGCTTAGAATTACAGTTGTCTCGAGTTAACAAATGATCAGTTACTTGTTGTAAGTTCAACTGAGTTATAAATTGAACCTTTAAAATACATTAAATTATTTGCATTTATATATAGTACTTTTCTACCATATTGTACTCAAAGCACTATTTAATGTGTCTCATCCACCCATTCACACATGTACATTGACATACCAGTGCAACAAGAGGTTTCAAACATCCCGAAGACACTGACCGTCCATTTTGTGGATGACTGGCTGTACCTCCTGAGCCACAGCCCCTGATAGCAACATATTATCCCAATAACACTTTACTCTCAGGGTGCAGCTTTATGTCTGGCACCTAGAGTTTCCAAAAAAGCCTTAGGCTACAAGGCTTCCTCCTTGTGGAACCAGCTCCCAGATTTGGTCTGGGGGGGTTGACATCCTCCCCTACATTTAAGATTAGACTTGAAACTTTCCTTTTTGATAAAGCTTAGAGTTATTGCAGAATTGCAGTAGCTGCTGGGGGAGTTGTACATCTGTTTCCTGATTAGGGATTACTAGCTCCACCAGTGTGCCCAGTGTTTGTGAGCTGTTTCTCTGTATGTTAGGGTCTGCTCTTCTTTTCTCTTCATCCATATTGCTTGAGGCAAATGGCCACCCACCCTGAGCCTGGTTTTGATGGACATTTTTCTCCTAAAGGCAGTTTTTCCTTCCAAGGGCTTTGTCAATGGCTTTTCCTCTCTTTAAGGTTTTAAGGTCTTTCACTGTAAACTGTCTTTATTTTTTCCGCTGTGACTTTGAGCTATGTATGTTGACAGAGAAACCCGTGTCAAGTAATTAAACCAAATTCAAATTTTGTAATACAACTATATGAACATTCACATATTTTGACCTAAAGCTGTCTCTCCTCGGTTGAGACCTTAAATCTGTGAGCTTTTTCCTTTTGGGTTGACAATTTGTTATTAAATGTTGTGATTTCTCTTTTTTGTTCATTTTTGTTCATTCCTTGATTGTTTTGTTCATTATCTTTCATTTATCGCAGTTATTTTGCCCACATAGTGGATTATTTTGTTAATTTTCTTGAGCATTTTGTTAACTTATTGCTTATTTTGTTTGAGCATTCTACAACATTAAATCAAAATGTACAAAATAACTCCGGTGGTCATTAATGTGAACCATATGGTCTTTTATATTTAAATAATAAAACTCTAAAATGCTATGTGAATCTTCAGCGTGTTAAATTTCACTTCATGTTCCAGTGAATGCATTTTTAGTTTCTTACTTTGATGCAGTAAATATGCAAATACATTAGAGGGCACTAGAGAGCAATAAATGTGTGACTGCAGGTATCACACACCTGGACATTTCTTCTGCTTTAGTCCCATTAAAGTATGTATGGGGGAAATGATCTTCCTGGGCTCACTAGACTATAAATTGAAACCAATCAGACATCTCTGGATTCTCCTCCACATGTTGAACACTTTATTTTCTTTGTTCTGATGAACTGGTAGTGCCTTTTCTGCACAAATTTATGAAAAGAACAAAAACAAAATCAACAAAGTATTGAAGAAAATGGGCAAAAATTAACAACATAAGCAACAAAATGAGCAGAAATATCTGAACAATGGAAAAGATAATCAAGAAATTAACAAATAATTAAGAAATAAAAAATCAAAGTAAGCAACAACATGAGCAAAATAAAAAGTTTCCATAAATGACCAAAATAAAGAACAAAAGAAACAAAAATGAACAAAATAAGCAGCAATATTAGCACAAATTATTGTAATAAAATGTAACATAAAAAATGTACATGATAATGAAGACAATTAACAAAAAATGATCAAAATGATGAAGACAATGGACAAAAATGAGCAAAATGAGTAACAACATGGGGAAATTAAACAAAACAAGCAACAAATTGGGCAACAATTAACAAAAAAATCAACAAGATAGCCAACTAAATAAATTAAATGAACAAAATAAGCAAAAATGTACAACATAACCAAGAAATACTAAAAATGGCCAATACAAGTAACAAAATGGGAAAAAAATGAACAAAATAATTAAAAATGAACAAAAATAAATATCAAGATGAGGAAAATGAAAAAAAGAAGAAATATTTCAGAAAATGATTAAATAATTTAAAAAATGTGATAGGAACGCGATTTTTATACACGTGAGAGAATTAGCGACAGATGAAGCGTTCTCGCGAGAACTAAGCGCGAGATTTGCCTCGGCGGTAGGTGGAGTCTGAACACAGCGGTGTGGAGTCGGTTTCCAGCCAGCTGCTCTGTCTCTGCTGTCTTCTGACAGCTAGGCTAGCTTGTAAACAACACTAAAAAGCCCCGGCCATGTGTGTGAAAATCTAATGAGTGAACACGCAGTTGTTTTTACGAATAGAGTCCATGTCCGCTGGTGTTTTCGCTTTTATCCCCACTCCATGTCTGCTGCCTGTTCTCCATCGTCTCTGCAACACACTGAGACCCTGATGCTGCCTAAATGAGCTAACCTCTCAACTGTCTTCACACACAAAAGCAACATTTTCGCTGGGACTTCAGGTAAGAGTCACTTCCAGACTTTGCCTTTTTTGTTCGTTTGGGGCATGAGAGGTTTGTTGCATCGATAAATGTGGATTACTTGACTGTCACAGGGCATTGCCTTTGCAGGTGTTGGGTTTATTTCAGAGTCCGGGAAGATTCAAGCTGACAGTCAAGAATATGTGTATAAATATAACAAACCTCCCCATTATTAACACTTTTTTATTTAGCTGGTAGCTGCATGAAAAGCATTATTCCCTCCCAGAATTCACTTAGTTGCAAAGGTGATTTATAAATAAATAAGTATTCTGAAGTCTGGTCACCAACATGTTTAACTGATCTATGTTTTATGTTTTATTGTGTTTTAATAACAGAAATTTATATATCGAGAGAAGAATTCTTTAATCCACAAAATACCTTATTTTGATACAGGTTTTAGAATATGAGTACGGTATGTACAGTGCTTAACAATTTTATTAGACCACCATCCAATGTAAGGTTTATGCCACAGCTGCCATAAAAACAGTATTGGTAGTTATTAAAATAATCATTTTATGTTTCTGTAATGGTTAATCCACAGAAAATCAGTAAAAAAAAAATGGTAGCGCACATTGTTATTTTTTTGATGTACAGTATGGTCTAAGAGACAAAAAAATGTAGGTAGTTCCCTATGACAAATAATATGTTTTGTTGTCAGTGTCTTTATTGCACTTCTGTAAATTCAGGTCACTTGCATGCACTGTTTTATTGACATGTGGTAGAACAGTATGTTGCAGGATAGAACATACTGTACTGCTAATATTTGGGTAGCTCAGGTTGTGTCCAAACAGTTTGAGTGAGTGGAAACAGCTTGTCTGTTTCAAATAGAGATTTATATGTGTCCCACAATTATGCAAATGAAATGTCACAGTGGGGCTTGTTGGATGGTATTTGTGTTCTACGTTTTTCGGATGAGAAGTTTTTTTCAAGTGCTTGAAGTTTGCTCTGTTATTCAGCTTGTTATCTGAAACAGAAAGGATGGGATGTGAAATTGGCTGATGTTAAAGTTTGCTTTATTTCCGCCTGCCATGCAAATGCTGGCATATAAGCAAAAATGTACGTAGCCTGTTCCATATTTTGTAAATGCAACAACAATAACAATAATAATAAGCTGTATCTGCATGGCATTTGTCAGAATAAGTATTATTACAGAGGACCAAGTTCCCTCTGATTCATTTCTAAAGTGGTGTTTTTTCTTTTCTTTGTTTTGGTTCGCTTGTCTGTCAGTTAAGTGCTGTCATTAATGTGAAATTGCTTCCAGGGATGGGAAACGAGAATTGATTCCAAATCGTCAAATAGCGAGCTCACCAGTGTGTTTTATTCCTTAATATTTGCACAATACAAAACACTACCATCGAGCTCATGCGTCAATACTGCTGCAAACTTCCTGCAATAAAGTCATGACAGAGTTCAGGACTACAACTCGCGAGCATTATGGTTGTCAATTATTCTAATTATTTCGATTCATCGAGTAATTAGTTAGTCTATAGAATGTCCGAAAATTGTGGGAAAGTGTTTCGCCCAGCCCAAGACGTTATCCTCAGTTGTTAACCTTCAGTTTACTGTAATAGATGAGGAAAGGAATCAGAAATATTCACATTTAATTCTCCTTACATTTAAAAAATCTGATCATTAATGATAATAAATTAAAATAAAATAGCTGATCGGAAATTGTCTAAAATGTGGTTTCACTTTACAAAGAGATATGGAACAGTGGAGTTTTTGCACACCTGAGTCACATGCAAGATGTTTTCCAACTCTGCTCAGACTTGGAGGTATGAAACCAGTAGCATTGAAGCTGAAATCCATTGTCAACCTGTGTATTTTTTATGGAGAAAATTGATTAGCAATCGGAAATATGACGTATTAGGCTGATAATCAGAATAGATAATGAGCCATTAGTGAAGGTAAAATCCTGCCAGTCACTTTCCCTGCTCATCATTAGAATGTGATTTGACTTCAGATTCTTTCATTTTCAAAGGCTTCTTACATTATGTCAGATATAAGCTGAGATTTTCAACGGGGTCTTGTGTTACAGACCTGCAGCTCTCCCCCATTATTCTGCCACTTTGATCTGAATTTTTGCTCATCTTTGGGAATAATTCAAAGCCGTTCTTTGCAATGTCTCGCAAAACTGAAATGCTGACTCCTACAGGAAAAGAGTTTGGATCACCCTCTACTTTTAGTCTCAGTCTTGTCTCTAAAATAACTGATATTTAGTATGTTTTTTTCCACATCCTCTGACTGCTGAGCAGAATTGACCTCACTTTTCAAAGCGTCACAGTAGATGCTCTCACACACAGCATGTACTTCTGTACTTTGGCAGAAAACAGATAATGCATTAGGTTGAATCTGAAAACATGCTTTAGAAAATGTGCACATAAATGTCTCAGCAGGATTATTTTGGCTTCACTGAGGCTCCTAGTTGAGCTTGTGTCCCTGAAATCATCGGCCCTATCTGTCAGAGCTATTTCTGGAACATTTTTTTTTAGTATGGAGCCTAAACTGTTGAGCATCGCATCAGGTCAAGAAATCCACAAACAGGCTGTCATAATCCACCACGCTACAGCACAGTAAGCAATTTTTGATGTATTTTCCAAGGTGAAATCCACCAGTGGGATGCTTTATTCATCTAGTTTCGAGGCTGTAGTGCATTAACTGTTACTGTGAAATTAATTGAGAGCCAATGACAATGGAGTTGTACCAATCAGATATTGATATTTCACTCCAAAACTAATTCAAACAGCCAGATCCATATCATGACAATGGTTCTGAGCAGCAGGTTCATCTATTTATTTCAATTCTATGTCATTCTTTATTGACATCATCATGTGTCAACACTGCACCATAGATGTGATCCTATTGCTGGAAGGAGATGCAGATCAGTGACCTGCAGCACAATGATATCAGTGTAAAAATGCACAGGGTGTACAGAAAAACTAATCCTTATCAATCTCTGTAACTTACACAGTCTACCATTTGTCTATGTGGTGACCTATAATTGTAAAAATTCATTTCATTGGTATATCGACAGAATTCCTAGCTTAGCATTAGTTTTAGTGGGAACATTTATGATGATGTGAACTATCACAGCATCTGAGACCCAATCAGATTGCTGCTTTACATGTTTAGGATTTTTAATTTGGTCTTTGTTTATTTTTTTTTAGTCTTTATTTGATGTAGTTCAGTCCTGAATGTGTATCTTATTCTTTTCACATTAAGTGAATACCCAGTGTATATATATTCTTTTTCATAACACTGGCTTCATAACGGGTGACATGGTGGTGCAGTGGGTAGTTCTCGTGCCTCACAGCTAGAAGGTCCTGGGTTCGATCCCGACACCGGGTGGTGGGGCCTTTCAGTGTGGAGTTTGCATGTTCCCTGTGTCTGCGTGGGTTCCTTCCACAGCCAAAAACATGCACAAGGTTAGGTGAATTGGTCACTCTAAATTGCCCGTAGGCATGAATGTCTGTCTGTCTCTATTGCCACTTTTCCATCAGTACCTACTCGGCTCGACTCAGCTCGGTTCTACTTGACTCAGTTGCTTTTCCATTACAAGCGGGTACTATCTGTGTAGGCGGAGTCATAGGTGGAGTCGCGTCCCGAAAGTCTGCTGTCGGCATTTGTGCAACATGATGCTGTACTTGCTGCTCTGCATGTGGCTTTTAATCAAACAAAAGTTACAAGAAATGAGCCAGAGAAGAAAAACAGAAGAAAAGTACAGGAGGCTTTGTGAAGTCATACAGTATGAAGATGATGAGAGGAGGTGAAGACAGACAGGCTGAAGGGAAGGTGGCGTTGCTTTTTTTCTTATCTTGTCTTTAAATCGGTTAAGTTACTTAGAAGATAGCACCTATTGTTTGAACCAACCCATTTTTCAAGTGAGCAAAATTATTGGAACAAATGACTGACAGGAGTGTTTTGCTGCCCAGGTGTGTCCTAATACACTGATTATTCAAACAGTAAATAGCACTGAGTGTCTCCACTCAGTTTCAGCTTTGGGTTTTGTCTGTGCAGACTGCAATTATAGTTAAATAGGTGGAACCAACATGAAGACCAGAGAGTTGTCTATTGGAGACAAGCAAGAAATTTTGTAACTGAGAGAAGATGGAAAATCAATCAGAGCCATTCCACAAATATTGGCCATAGCCAGTACAACCATTTGGAATGTCCCGAAGAAGAAAGAAACCACTGGTTTACTGAGCAACAGACGTTGAACCGGTAGACCACAGAAAACATCAGTAGCTGATGACAGAAACATTGTGAGAACTGTGAAGAAAAACTGTAAAACAACTGTCAGTGACATCACCAACAACCTCCAGAGGACAGAATTAAACATATTACAATCCACCGTTCACAGAATACTTCAGGAATAAAAGTACAGAGGCTACAACAGAAGATGCAAATCACTCATTAGCAATAACAACAGGAAGGACAGATAGGAATTTGCCAAAAGTACAGAGACGAGGCTGAAAAGTTCTGGGACAAAGTTTTATGGACTGATGAGACAAAGATT
Source organism: Pseudamia nigra (assembly GCA_029823295.1). Lineage (NCBI taxonomy): Eukaryota > Metazoa > Chordata > Actinopteri > Kurtiformes > Apogonidae > Pseudamia > Pseudamia nigra. The sequence goes on along the minus strand of JAQQAE010004024.1, from coordinate 2,299 downwards.
AACTTTTATGAAAGTGATGGAAAGACTAAGGAGTGGAGAAATAAATGATCTGCTCATGATCCCAAACACACAAGCTCATCTGTGAAGCACAGAGGAGGTCATGTCATGGCTTGGACTTCCATGGCTTCTTCTGGAACGGGGTCATTGATCTTCATTGATGATGTAACACATGACGGCAGCAGCAAAATGAACTCAGAAGTCTACATAAACATTTTGTCTGCAAATTTTAAGAAAGATGCAACCAAATTGATCAGGAGATCCTTCATCATGCAGCAAGACAACGACCCAAAACACACTGCCATGACAACCAAGGAGTTGATCAGGGGAAATAACTGGAAGGTTTTAGACTGGACAAGTCAATCTGCAGAATTAAATCCTATTGAACATGCATTTGACCTGCTAAAGAAGAGACTGAAGGGAGAAACCCCCCAAAACAAACAACAACAGAAGGAGACTCAGGTGAAAGCCTGGAAAAGCGTCACAAAACAACAATGTAAAAGTTTGGTGATGTCAATGTGTTGCAGGCTTCATGTAGTTATTGTGAGCAAAGGATTCGCAACTAAATATTAAGAAATTTATGTATTGTGCCTGCATTATTATGAGTTAGGGTTAGGAAGGCAGTGTGTGTGCATTGTTCAGTAGAGATGGGTATGCTTTTGGCAGTATGTCAAACTTGTTAATTAATTTGAAATGGCACCACATGAATGTGCAGTGCAAACACAGCTTCCAGCGGCATTTAAACAACCTCTCCTGGGCTCTTCAGATCAAGCCAAAGCAATAACAATTTATGTATTGGTCATATCCTACAAATAAGACAAACTGTTGATGTTGCATTGTCCTAAAAACAAAAGATTTAAAGTGTCTTATATAGTTTCATTTAAAAAAATTTTTTTATTAACAACATTTTGGTTTTGGTTATTTGAGAATCTTTTATTTATTGGGGAATTTACTGCCAGCACTTTATGTTTCATTTTAAATGTTATCAAAAGATGACCAGTTTTATGTTTTGCATTTTGTTCTCTTTGTTGAGTCATATATACCATATATTCATCAATTACTATGTAAGCTCTCTCTCAGCAACCTGCAAAGGCCCTGTGACTCGCACACATACAACATACACTGACAGCCAAGGCCACTCTGCCCTGGGAGTAGGCCTGGGCAATATATTGATTTAATCAATTAATTTGAGTTTTTTGTTGCGTTGTCTCTTCTTGCTACTGTGCACCTTTTGCCCCCCCACCCCCTTGTTTCTTTAGCAGAGATACACACACATCAACAACAAGGCTACCGCTAATGAGAGCAAGAAGTTTGTTCCTAAAAACAAAATTGTATCATCAGTGGTTTATAAGTGGTTTGGGTATGCAGCCACAGACATGAAGTAGGTAAATGCATGCTGCAAAGTTTGGCTGAAGCCCATTGCAACAAAAGGCAGCAGCACAATGAACTTATTCAGCATCTAAAACAGAGGCATCCAGCCGAGTGGGAGGAATGCTACTCTTTATGAGGGGAACAAGACTTTTTTGAGTTATCTCTCTCATTTGTGCAGATTTTTTTTAAAGTAGGAAAAAAAATTCGAAACAAATTGTAATTTGAATTTTTTTGTGAAAAAATCTGGAATTTTATTTTTAGGCCATATTGCCCCACCCTACCTGGGTGTGTGCCCTGGGAGACTCCATCTTCCCATGGTCACATCTGCACAGTCAGACACAGCCATAACACAAATACAGATTTCACCCCAAACCCATAGCCTTGAAGGGTGCCAGTCTCAAGCGTCATATCTTTCACGTGGGAAGCCTGCATACACATGGTTCTCATCCAATGGACGCCCCATACAGGACAACTTCCTGATAGGTGGGCAGGAGAGCTGGACAGGCTGCAAAGAGAGACAGCATAGCCTTCTGTCTGTGCAGTTTTCCTCTGCATAAATACATCACAACTATGTTGATCTGAAGCCAGTTTGATGACCATTCTTACGTCTGTCTGTCTGTCTGTCAATCAATGTGGTATCATTAATGGATTCTCACACCCTCTTTTCTATGGCGTCCAGTGGAGGTTAACTGAACTGCAGCCAGGTTACTCAGACAGGCGGTTGCAATATTCACATGCATTTCTACACCCGACTGGACAAACTTCACAATCCAACTGAAACGATCTGAAAGTTGACCTACTCTACTACCAGTGGCGGTCCGTGCATTTCACACATAGGCCTTCAGTGATTTACCTAGTCCGACTTGAATAAATACCCCTCATAATACCATCATTTATGACACCACGGCTGGAGAAATCATATACAGAAGCA
>JAQQAE010004023.1:0-19328 GCA_029823295.1 Pseudamia nigra | reverse complement strand
TTGAATTGTGAAGCGCCTAGAGATAATCGGCGATTATGATTGGTGCTATACAAATAAAGTTTGATTGATTGATTGATGTTAGGAACAGAACGTGATGACATCACCTGTATGACTGTTGATCCATAACGCTGTCGTTTACTCCCTGTCAGTCGGACGTCGACGTGGAACCGAGCTGCAAACGAAGCCGGCAGGAGGCGGAGCCGAGCTGCAGACTGAAGGAGCTGCAGGAAGCGGGAACGAAAAGGGTCCAAACAGGAGCTGTGTTCTGGCCGGCGGGTTGGAGATCCAAACTGTGCTCCTGCACCACCTGCCAGGTAAAAACACCAGAACTGTGTTCCGATTGGACAAAGAACTGACTCTGTGTTCCTATTGGTCAAACATTCAGTCTTATTACATCATTTCCCTTTCGTTTGCACCGTTTTCATTTCGTTGCTCGTTTGACGTCGGTTGTCGTTCCTTGTTCTAAAGTGTCTCGATGACGTTTTGTCCTCCAGACGTCTCTGTGTGAATCCGGACTGTCCTTCCTCGCAGACGAGTCGGACACCGTCCTCGCTTACGAGAACAAAGGCAAAACCAGCGAACAGAGACAAGAAGGAAACGACCCGCTGATGTCGGCACTGGACAACCTGAACCGAGTGCAGCAGCTGGAGATCATCCATGGTACTGCACGCCACACGCTGAACCACACCGACCCTGCCAATCAGGATCAATCATTCAACCACACCGACCCCACCAATCAGCACCCATCATTCATTAATGATTTTTGTGGTTTCCTTCAGGATACAATGACATGAAAACAGAGCTAAAGGACTTCCTGCACAGATTCGCAGCAGAAAGAAAGGTGAGTTTGACCTCTGATGTCTCAGGTGTTCAGTGTTCATCCAGAGGTGACTGACACAGAGGTGACCTCCTTCCAGGTGGTGACCCCCGAGGACATCCGTCAGTTCTTCGAGCAGCAGCAGAGTCGTAAGAGGCGACGTGTGAACACGGGACCGTTCTACTGCAGCTGACAACCTCTGACCTCCTGAACTGTCTACGACCCCCCACCCCCACCTTACTCTTCTTTGTATGTTGGGGCATTCTGTATCAACTTGGCGAGATTGGGGGAGGTCGGTTGCTCGACCATCTCAGAATCTCTTGAATCTTTGTAGGAATGATCTTCAGCATCTGAAACTGACATCTGCCATTTTTTTGCTGAAACTCCCAACATTTTCATATTTTTTTTACCCAATGGGAATTGGCTAAAAAAAGTTGGAAATTGAACGAGATGCCACATTCAGACGTCCATATCTGTTAAAGTATATGTCCTACAGCCTGCACATTTTCTGGGGATGTTCAGAAATTTGTGGTGAATGGACAGAATGCAGACGATTCTGGAAATCAAGACTCAGTTTTTTTGCTTAAGATCTCTGAAATTCAGGATTTGTTCGAAAATCACAAATATAGTGGATTTTCAAAAGATTAGGAAAAAATATCTCTCTAATGCATAGGATCTATTTGATCAGTTTTCTTGTGAGAATTATATGTGAATGATATTACCAATGGCCCCTCCCTGAATCAACACCTTATCATGGTGGAGGGGTTTATGTACCCAAGTAATTCTAGAAGCTATGTTGTCTGGGGTAATTCTCCCCTGGCAGGGTCTCCCAAGGTGAATTGGTCCTTGGTGACAGGTCCGACTAAGAAAAATGCATAACATAACACAACACACAATGCATGTGTGTTATGCATTCACCAAAATGCCAAGCTCATGTCAGCAGCCACCCACCCTGTTTTGAGGCACTGATCTCCCCTTGACAACTTCGCACCAACCGAGGAAGGTGTTAGTGGAGCCGTGGTCAGTGAAACACAATGATGAGTCGCAAGATCTGACTCTGGCTTTTATGAACCTTCCCCAGCAATGAGTCAGCAGAAGAAACCCAGGCATGTATCCAAGCAAAACCACATGCATGTCGCAAACAGATTGGCTGAAATCAGCCTGATGTAGGTTCATACTGATCATGCTGACATTGATACATGTATGTGTTACAGTCCTCACATGAACAGTGTAATCCAAACTCCAAAAATGAATGGACGCATATGTAGGGTAATGATTACAGCATGAAGACGACATGGAAGGATGTTGAAACTTTGCACACAAGTATGGATGATGGATGGTTCATACTTCTTACCATCCCATATGTCATCAACCTACACATGATTCAAGATGTCCGTCTGTCCTTTTGGAAATCCATTACTTTTTTACCTGTGTCAATTTTGATTATCCAGAACACTCATTTTTACTAACATATAAAGCTTGCTATGCATTGGTAATGTCATCCATCCATCCAACATCTTCCTCTTATCCTGGTTAGGGTCTCGGGCAGCAGCCTGAGCAGAGAAGCCCAGACTTCTGTCTTCCAGCCCCTCCTCCAGGGGGTCCCCCAGGCCAGCCAAGAGACACAGTCTCTCCAGTGTGTCCTGGGTCTGCCCCAGGGCCTCCTTCCAGTTGGAGCTAGTTTTGGCAACTGGGAGTTGGACCACCCAGACCTCTCGCCTTTGGCTGCCACCCAAACCACACAGCACCGGACCCTTACGACCCTTCCTGCAGGTGGGGGGCCCACAGGAATTTCTTCATCGTAAGGGTCTTCTGAATCACTCTTAGTCTGACGTGTCACCTAGGACCAGTTTGTCTTGGGAGACCCTATCAGAGGGGGAATTATTCCCGACAACATGACTCCTAGGATGAGTTGGGTACACAAACCCCTCCACCACAATAAGGTGTTGATTCAAGGAGGGGTCATTGCTAATGTCATTCAAATATTATCTCTCCATTCACCAACTTCTGAACATCTGAAAATGTGCAGACTCTAAGACATATACTTCAACAGATATGGACGTCTGAACGTGGCATCTTGTTCAATTTCCAACTTGCGAGTGATTTTATTAAAAATTCCCATTGGGTAAAAAATTATGAAAATGTTGGAATTTGAGTTTTAAAAATTTGGCAGATGTTAGTTTCAGGTGCTGAAGATCATTCCTACAAAGATTCAATAGATTCTGAGATGGTCGAGCAACTGACCTCCCCCAATCTCGCTGAGTTGATACGGAATGAAAATGTTTTTAACCCTGTGTCGTCTGTGTTTCTGCTTTAGGGGTCAGAGGTCACCGTGTTGTTTCCCTTTTTCATGAAAACCAATAAAGCTTGATCTGAGCACAACACGCCATCTGGTCATATGTACATCTACATAAACACATGGCTCATGAACATAAGATCTGAGCTCATAAATGCGGTGTGTGCAGTGAGTCACAGTCACTGACTCAGTGAAGCTGAATGTAATCAGATTACCTCTGATCACACATTTATTCTAGTTTTATCTTTTCATGACATGTAATGTGAGTTGTAACCGACGTGTATGGGAGTCGTCCTGTGTTCTCCAGGGTCTCCGGCAGCAGAGACCCTCCTGTCATTTCTCATTCATTCTTCTACGTCCTCCTATGTTAGTTTAATTAACCAGGTAAAAACCTGCATTCGTGGGATTGCTGAGTCATGCATCAGTCATTAATATTCTTTCACTTCTGTATGTTTTGTCATTTAACTACTACTACTGTACATTTTTGTCCAAACCATTCAAACTTCACATTGGTCATCTTATTCAGGACGTCTGATATGTATTTTTCATAATTGTAACTTTTTTGATATTTAAAATATTAAGCTTTTTTGAAAAACAAAATTCCCCATAGGAAATGAATGGAGAACTCTGATTTAATGTGTGGTTACCATGGCAATGACAGGACAGTGCTTCGATTACTGCTGCACTGAACAGTTCATTTAACTGTTGCACTTTTTCAGTAAGTTCAACTATTTTGACTCAGCGATCCCACGCGATCTCTTCAGGGGTTACACATTTTCTAGCTGAGATGAAAATCTGCTGCCCTCTTCTGGTCACTATCAGCAGTGATCAGAAGAGGGCAGCAGAGACCAGGTTCTAACAAGAAAAAAAAAATCATACAGTACAACGAGCATGAATAAAATGGAAAACAATAAAATCACTATGAATGAATCTCGTGTCCTCTGTGACAGAAACAACTGGATTTTCTTGGTTTTTAGATGAATTGATTATTTTATGATGAAGACTTGCTGGATTTCTTTTTGTTTCTATAATCAGCAACGTCCATCCATCATCTTCCTCTTATCCTGGTCTCAGGGGCAGCTCGAATGATCCTACTGTGGACAGCTACTGCACTCCCTGTGTCCATGTGTCCGTCTGTCCATGTGTCCTCCATGTGTCCATGTGTTCATCTGTCCATGTGTCCTCCATATGTCCCTGTGTCCTCCGTGTGTCCATGTGTCCTCCATGTGTCCTCCCTGTGTCCATGTGTCCTCCCTGTGTCCATGTGTCCTCCCTGTGTCCTCCCTGTGTCCATGTGATGTGTTTGTGACATCACAGACTCTGTTCAGCATCAGCTCTGTTTGTTCCACTTTTAATTGAATTTCTTTGATGTTGGTCCTGATGCTGAGCAGATCCTCTTCATCCTACTGCTCCTCTCCCAACCTTTCCTGCTTTTTATTCTCTGCTTCATCGTGCTCCTCTTCTACTTTTTTCTCCTCGTGCTCCTCATATTCCCCTCCCTCCTCCTCCTCACCCTCATTCTCCTCTTTGTCTCCAAATCCTCCTCTTCCCCTTTTCTCTCTTTTGTCCTCACATCTTTCTTATTCTTCTTGTTCCCCTCTCCTCTTCCTCCCACCTCCATCTCCTATTTTTTTCTCTTACTCCTGTTTCTCATCCTTCACTTCCTCTTTTTCCTCCTCACATTTTGTTCATTCTTCTCCTTCCTCTTCCTTCTCATTCTCCTCCACTGCCTCCATTTTTTCCTCCGCCTACTCCTCCTCCCCCCACACCTTTTCTTTCTCTTCCTTCTCCTGGTCCTCTACCTCCTGTTTCTCCTCCTCCACTGTCTCCCCCTTACTCTTCCCGTTTCTCCTCCTCCAGCTCCTCCTTTGCCTCCATTTCTTCCTCCTTCTACTCCTCCTTCCCCTACTCCTCTCTTTCTCTTCCTCCTATTTCTCCTCCTCCATCTCCCCATCCACCTCCTCCTCTTCATCCCCGTTTCACCTCCTCTTCCTCTATCTCTTCCTCTTCTTTGTCCTCCTTGTCTTCCTCTTTTTCCTCCTGTTTCTCCTCCTCCGCTGCCGCCTCCTCCTCTTCCTCCTCCTGTTTCTCCTCCATCTCTTCCTCTTCTTTCTCCTTGTCTTCCTCCTCCGTCTCTTCTTTCTCCTCCTTTTCTCCTTCCTCCTCCCATTTTGCCTCCTCCACTGCCTCCTCTTCCATCTCCCCATCCACCTCCTCCTCTTCTTCATTCATCTGATCATCTCTGTCATGTCCTGTTTTCAGCTCCTCTCTATCACCTCCATCTGTTTACTTTCCATCCTGAGTCCAAACCCAGTCCACCTGTCAATCACTCATCGCTTTGGCCACGCCCCCTCTTCCTGCCACGCCCCCTCCCTCCCCCCTCTTCCTGTAGAGTGGGGGTCTGTCAGATCTCACAGTGAACATCAGAAGGAGGTGTGCTGTCCTGGTGGTAGGATGGCGAGTGGCGTCCTGAGGCTGGCGAGCGGCGTCTCCATGGCAACGCGGACCCGACCACCGCAGATCCGGGTCCAGACCCAGTCCGGGATCTACAGCAAACCTCCACGGAACCGGATTGGAGCTGGGGTGAGTCTGAGGATTGGATTAAAAATGAATGGAATAAAAGATTTAAAGACATAAAAATACATTTATATACAAGTAAAGAATGGGTTTAAAGAAAGGTTTTTCTCAAATAATGTGTTCATTTTTCTTCATTTTTAAATTATTTTGTTAACTTTGTTTATTTTCTTGCTGATTTTGTCCATTTTTCAGATCATTTTCTTCCCTTTGTTCATTTCCTCAGTTATTTTGTTAATTTTTTTATCATTAAGTTTTTATCTTATTGATCAATAGACAAAGTTTTCTTCATTATTTTAAATTTTCTTAATTTCCTTTTCATGCATTTTGTAAATTGTTTTCTTCATTTTCTCGTTTATTTTGATGATTTTCCTTCATTTTCTCGATTATTTTGAGTCACTTTTCTTTCTTTTATTTGTTTAGTTAATTTTTGTTCATTTCCTCGATGGATTAGTTTATTGTTGTTTATTTTCTGAATTATGCTTTTTATCTTTTACTGACTTTCTACATGTCCTTCATTTTTCTGTTGATTTTCTTCATTTTGTTTTTTCCTCAAATAATTTGTTCATTTTTCTTCATTTTTAAAAATGATTTTATTAACTTTGTTCCTTTTCTTGATGGTTTTGTTCATTTTTCTTTCTTTTTATTGTTTGTTAATGGTTTGTTTCTCTTTTTTTCTTGTTCATTTGTTTTGATTATTTGGCTGATTTTTTTCCTTTTCTTCACTGATGATTATCTTCACTTTGTGGATATTTTCTTCGTCTATTTCACTTAGAAATGGGAACATATGATCCATATCAAATGTGTGTTTATGTCTAAATCACTGATGAATTTCACGAAAACAAAACTAGAAACGAGTGTTTTACCGAACGAGAAGAAAAGCTGAGCTCTGATTGGTCGTTTCATTTTTCAGCAAAGCCTGCTGGTCATGTCCGTGTTCGCGGTGGCACTGTTGGCTCCGGCGGCCTGGATCCTCCATCACCTGCCTGACTATCGAGGTCAAAGGTCAAGTTCGACGCCAAAGGCCTGAACATTGTTGGTTCGTTCATCCTCGTCTTCATCATCACTTCTCGTCCGTCACGTGTTTCATCCTTTCATGTGAACCTGTCGACAGCAATTCATCAATAAACAAATACCACAGGCCGACACGAGTCAACCTCTTATTTTGAAATGACCCAAAAAATCCACAGGTTTTGAAATTATCCAAGGCAACCAATATTTAAAACAATATATTTGTTTTATGTTGAAAAGACCCCTCAAAATATTTTTTGTGGAAATTACATAATGGAGATGTTGCTTTGACATAACCAATAAAAAGACAGGTTTTATTTTGAAATTACATGCTATCCCCGCTGAATATGGTGAAGGGGAGTACATTATGTAAGTTTTATTTTTAAAATATATTTTTTGTGGAAATGACACAATGGTTTTACTTTGAAATAAACCAAAAACATATTTTGAAATTACACATAAAGATTTTATAATACAAGCTCCCCAGCAAAAACTCACAAACACAGAGGTTTTAAAATGTCTTTGAAAGAAAATATAATGCAGGTTTTGTTTTGAATTAACCCTCTCAAAATGAAATATTTTTTTCTGAAATACCACAATGGAGCCTTTATTTAAAAAAAAATAATTTACCCAAAACAGAATAGTAATTTACCCCCAACACCCACCGACCCAACCAAACCTCAGACTTTATTTTGAAATGATCCAAAACACAAATACTGTGTTTGATAAAATGACGATAAAATTTCTAAATAACACAACGGATTTAAATTGAAGGTTTTTCTTCTGACCTGGATGACTGAGAATCTTCACAGACAGATTTACATTGAAATGCCTGCTGTAATGGAGATTTTTTTTAACCCCCCACCCCCCTCAAAAAATATGTTGCGATGACAAAAGACAGGTTTTATTTTGAAATGACTCCCTATCCCAGCTCACTTATGGCAAAAGGGGGAACATAATGTAAGATTTATTTTGAAAATAGTTTTTGTGGATATCACACAATGTTTTTTTTTAATAAACCAAAAGCACAGGTTTTATTTTGAAATTACACATAACGATAATGATAAAAATGATTTTTTTTTCCTGAAATGGCTTAATGGGGGTTTTATTTAAAAAATAATGTACCCAAAAGAGAATAGGAATTCACCCAACACCCACTGACCCAACCAAACCTCAGACCTTATTTTGAAATGATCCAAAACACAAAGACTTGAAGTTACTTAAAAAATAACATTTCTAAATAACACAATTGATTTACATTGAAATGCCTGCCTTAATGCAGGCTTTTTTGAAACACCCCCCCCTCCCCAAAAAATATTTTGAGATGGCAAAATACAGGTTCTTATTTTGAAATAAATCGTCAAGGTGGGTGTGAAAATCTCAGGTTTTATTGTGAAGTAACCTTAAAATTCAGGGTTTAATTTGACATTATCATCATAAGTTCTTTTTAAATAGCCCAAATCTCATAACAAAATATTTTTATTGCAGGTTTCCGTTGGGAGTCGTTTCTTTCCCCGATGTTGGTTTGTTGCACGTTCGTGTCTGAAACGTCTTTAAATAAAGTTGAACCGGATGAAGAGCAGCCAATCAAATAAACTACAGTGTCTGTTTGTGTTTGGGAGGAATGTCCCCCTGTTTGTTTGGTTTTCTCTGCAGGATTTTCACATTTAATGACTTCCTGTTTGAGAACATGAGTTCCCACAGAGACGAAGAGACCACGATGAAAACCCTCCTCATCGTCATCGCACACAAGTACAATCAATACCAGGAATCTACAATCAATACCAGGAATCTACAATCAATACCAGGAATTTACAATCAATACCAGGAATTTACAATCAATACCAGGAATCTACAATCAATACCAGGAATTTACAATCAATACCAGGAATCTACAATCAATACCAGTGATCTGATGTTTTACCTTTAAATACAAGGAGAAAAAGACTCTCCTTTCACGGCAAACCTGCAATGAACGAAAAGAAGTGTTTTCAGCAAAATGTACTGAAGCATCAAAAGTAAAAGTATTCATTAAAATGTCATTTTCTTTCAATTTAATTGTCTGAGTGCAGTTGGACCCGATGAATCTGAAAGTAAGCTTCACTTTTGAAGAGTTTTCTGGTTTATTTGTCGTGTTTTACAGAGTTAGAATGCTTCAGACTTTCACTGATTTGGTTCAGATAATGAGCACATTGGTCATTTTACACCTTATAATAAACTTGATGTTTAACTGTAAATAAAATAGACACTTGCACTAAAACTGCACCATGTCAATACAAATGATACTCCACAGTGGAATAGAATTTTATTTAAGGAATAAAATACGAGTTTGTTTTTATTTATTTATGTTTTATATGGCTTTAAAATATATAACTAGCATTACATTATTTTTTATTTATGTCAGTGTAATTACAGTAGTTAGCGTATTAACAGTTTTGGCGCCTGCAGTTCAACCTTCTGACCAGCGGGTGGCGGCAGCGCGCGCCTCAAGGACGCTCGGAAATCAGCGTCACGTGACGAGGCAGAGGCAACATGGCGGCCGCGGCGGTGTTCGCGGAGCTGAAGCTCAGAGACGGAAAAACGGAGAGAATCTCGGTGAAAACGGGAAACGGTCTGACTTCTCTGATGTCCGGGATCCAGCAGCTCCGCGCGGACGTCTCGCGCCTCCTCAACGACCTCGTGGAGCGGGAAAAAGGGCGCGAAGTCTGCGCAGTAGGTCAGTCACGCGCCTGCTCAGACAGTCTGTGATTGACGTGAAGCACAAACTCAACGTTTTTGCTGAAATGTATTTACGTCGTATATTAGTCACATTGTCCGCCGTTTTGGTTTGTGGCACAAAAACGGATTAACATAGTCCAATCTGTAGTTTTTTTTTTTCGTGCCACAAATTTACAGTTTTATCCTGTTGTATCTTTTACTCCAACCTTTAAACTACAAACAGGTTTCATGCTCCTTTAACTTTCACTCAGGACAAAATACACTAGGAAATGATTATGTATGTGTTTAGACTCTAAATTACACAAGTTATTATTATTATTCAATTTACAGTTTGTACATTGAAGGGTACGGTAAGGTTTCAGGGTAAGGTTGATTAGTTTTTTTAATCCCACATGATAAAAAAATCTAAGAAGAGGAATAATAATCTGTACAGAGATGATCGTCTAATTATGGTTGGCGCTGTACAAATAAAATGATCCATCTGTACTGCTGATTGGTTGTTGGACCTGTCAGTCAGAATTCATGTGTGTTATGAACAGACATGGATTTTACATCTCACCTGTGTTTCCTGCAGATGAAGAAGAGGAGGATGAAGACGACAGTGATGAAGAAGATCCTCCAGACTCTGACCTACAACCTCCACTGAAAAGACACAAAACCAGAGACTATCCTGAGGACAGGTGACCCCTCCTGAGGACAGGTGACCCCTCCTGAGGACAGATGACTCCTGTTGAGGACAGGTGACCCCTCCTGAGGACAGATGACCCCTCCTGAGGACAGGTGACCCCTCTTGAGGACAGGTGACCCCTCCAAGGACTTGAATCTGTTTCACTTTAAACCTATTTAATAGAACTGTGTAAAACATGTCAAATCAAAGACTGCTTGTTAAAGTCCTTTTTCTCTGTTGTTAAATAAACCAGGCGTTCATAATGTCATCTGCACATCATCAAAGTGATCATTTCAGTCACATGAAAATAAAAGAATGTGTGCTGGATTTTATATCATGTCACATATCACCTTGTCGATTTGGACCAAAGTCAAGACAAACCAACGTGGTTTTGTCTAATGTTCATCTTCAGCCCTGATCATAAACTAGATGAAAATTAAATGAATCAGGTGCCCTGTGAATACAGTTTCCTCACATGGAGAAAAAAGGGGCGGAGCATCATTCAGGTGAACTCAGAAGGCACTGCATCCGTTTTATTTTCACATATAAAAGACATTTGGAATCAACAGATGAAAAACTTTTAATTTTATTTTGTAATAAATTCATCATCGTGACCAGTTTGTGAATCATGTCATTAAATACATTAAATAAACTGGATGATCTCACAGAATCCTCCTCTCTGATTGGCTGACAGCAACAGTACTGACATTTAAGACAGAAGATGAGAAACCAGACCAGGGTTCAACAGGTGGTACCCTGAGCATCCTTGACCAATCACCGTACAGGATAAGAATGATGGACAGCAGCAGATGGTAATATGTCAAAGAACAGACAGTTGTCCTGACAGACAACGGTCAGAGAATCGTACAAATCTCACAGTCAAAAAAATTAGGGCAAAGTTGTTTTATCCTCCACCAATAAATCCTGACAGTCAACACTCAGGCATTTTGTCTGATCTGTGGACGCTGAACGCTGAGGAAAAATCAGAGCAAACATGACACAAGGACGAGACTAAAAAAAACTTGACAGTTAATGCTCAGGGCAAGCATATCACCCTGGCAGTCGATACTCGGGTCAAACTAGTAAACCCCGCCAGTCGCCGCTCAGGGAAGAGTTGGACGAGCCTGAGAGTTGAGCATGAGTGCTGAGTTGGAACGTTTCACAGTCAGCACTCAGGGCAAAATTTGTAGAAACCAGTCATCGCTCAGGATCGACATATGACCCTGACAGTCAAAGCTCAGGGCAGTGGCTTCTGGGCCTGACAGTCGATGCTCAGGGCGCTGCTGTTAACTCCTGAGGGTCGATGTTGACGTTGACGTAGGTCATGTAAACTGAACGAAGGCACGCACTGATTTGTCAGCTGACAGGAAGTGATCCAGCAGCTCTTCCCAGTTGGCCCCACCCTCTAGGTGTGTATGAGTGCTGGCCGCTGGCTCTGATTGGACGGCTTGCTGCAGAGCAGGGCGATGCACACGGGCAGCACACAGTATCCGACGGCCCGCGGGTTGGCGCGCGTGCACGAAAACAGGAAGAGGAAGAGCTGCAGGTATGGCAGTAGGAAGGCCGACGCCCATAACCAGGCGGGAAGCGGCGGGAGGCGAGCACGGACGCTCTGAGTCCAGCTGACGGCGGGGGGTGGAGCCGAAGGCCCAGCGGCGCCCCCTCTGTGGATGTGCTCCAGACTGAAACGCTGAACCTCAAAGATGTAGTAGACGAGGACGACGCTGAGCAGCAGGTAGAGAGCCACGCCCACCCAACCAATCCGCTGACGGAAGTTCATCATCCTCCATTCTGAAAGGCAATCCACAACCAATCACTGATCAATGAGGTGCAGCGTCACTAGTAGTAGGTAAGGCTGCACCCCCAATCCCTCAGGCTGTCATCTGACCAATCAGAGTTAAACGATCTGTTCCTGCATGACTTTAACATAAAAATAAATTAATCAGTAGTTTATTCCTCAGATTAATCATATTCACTCATCTTTAATCATTCTCTTCTGCTTTAAATCTGATCCGAGGTCAATTTAGAGCTTTGACCATTCATGTGAATGCTATGATTCAGACAGTATTAACTGTCCTGAGATCAGTTTAGGCTCTGATTATAATCATTATTCTGTTATTCAGACAGTATTTAATCTGATCTGAGGTCAGTTTATAGCTTTGACTGTCTGAGATCCCATTCATGTGAATCATTAGACAGTATTAAATCTGTTTTGAGATCGGTTTAGGCTCTGATTATAAGATTTTAATCATTACTCCATCATTCAGACAGTATTTAATCTGATCCAAGGTCAATTTACAGTTTTGACCATTCATGTGAATCATTATTATATGATTCAGACAGTATTTAATCTGTCCTGAGATCAGTTTAGGCTCTGATTATAATGGTTATTCCGACAGTATTTAATCTGACCTGAGGTCAGTTTAAAGCTTTGACTTGGAGACCCCATTCATGTGAATCATTACTGTACGATTCAGACAGTATTAAATCTGTCCTGAGATCAGTTTAGGCTCTGATTATAAGATTTTACTTCGTCATTCAGACAGTATTTAATCTGATCTGACCTCAGACCGTCACAGACTGTGTTCGTCGTATTAATCCCTCGTCATTTAAAGTGTTAAATCTGATCTGAGGTCAGTTTTCAGCTGTGTTCATCCAACTCATTCTTCATATGCTTACACACTTGTTCCGTGTCGTCCTCCATCTTGTTTCCCGTTTATTTCGCCGTTTCTCGGTGTTGTTTTGACTCTCGCGCCGTTAACGGTCCGTTACTTCGTTCGTCCGTCGGTTCTTACCTTCGTTTGCGCTGATTTAGTTTAATTAAATCCTCATTTTCATCGGTTTGTATCCGTCGTGAGCGCCATTCTGTCCGGGAAGCGTCATCTCTTCCTGTTTGGTCACGTGACACGCGCCAATGTAGCGTCGGTGTCCGTCCCCTGCTGGACGAAGAGGAGAACTGCACCGTAATTATTTAAAAAGACAACAAAATCAATCAATAAAATCAATGAAATTATATAAAGAATTAAACATAATCATCAATAAACAGTAACTGTGCAATAAATAAATAAAAGTTAAATAAGTAATAAATATAATGAGGGGAAAATATCAAAACTACAAAAAACAAATAAAAGATTAAGAATATAATGAACACAAAGGAAAAAAATAATTAAATGGCAAAAATTATCAAAAGAAGCGAGTAGATAAAAAAAACCCAAGAGGAACAAAATCATCATCAAAGAGGAAGAAAATAATTAACAGAATTAACAACAAGGACAAAATGATCAGACAAATAAATAATAAACAAATAAATGATCAAAAAAATAAATCATAAGAAAAAAATGATCAAACAAATAAGTAATGAACAAGTAAATAATCAAATAAATAATAAACAAATAAAAGTTCAAACAATTGAATGATAAACAAAATGCTGGACAAGATAAGAAAAAAATAGTAAAATGAAAAAAAATGCAAAATTAAGAAAATGAAAAAAGCATAAAATGTGCAACAGAATTAATTTAAAAATCAAAACAATCAACAAAATGAACAAAAAATGAGTAAGAAGATCATCAACTAAATAAAAATTAATCAAGACAATAAACAAAATGAATGAAGTAAAAATTAAATGAACAAGAAACAAAGAAAACATTAAAACTGAAGAAAAAAATAAGAAAATCACAAAAAACAGAACAAAATTGAAGAAAATATTCAACAAAAAATAAAAAAGAAACAAAATGATCAAAAGAAACAAAACAATCAAAAAGAAACAAACCATCTAAAGGAAACGAAACGATCAAAAAGATACAAAATGATCAAAAAGAAACAAAACCATGAAAAAGAAACAAAACGATCAAAAAGAAACAAAATCATCAAAAGAAACAAAATGATAAAATTGAGGAAATAATCAACATAATTATTAATGAATAAAAAACCTGAACAAGAAAAACATTATAATGAGAAAAATAATGAAGAGAAAGAAATAAAATATTCAACAAATAGAAGACAATGTAGAAAATAATTAAGAAAATTACCAGTAAGCATCATGATGATGCATTATGATCTTGTTCAGAAATCAACAAAATAAACCAAATAACGAAGTTAAATGTGTTTTTCATTATTTGTTCTCATGAGGAACACATTGAAATTAATGACGACAAAGAGTTTTATTGAACATATTTAAGACATATCAATGTGTTTCTATGAGAAACTCTTCTTCAATTCAGTTCTTATTTGTCCAGCGCCAATCATACTCACTGACTATCTGTAGGCTGAGACCTCATGACTATTCCACCGTAGTTTCAAGCCAGACCTTCTTGTTTCGATGTAGACCTGCCCATTTGAACCTTTGATTCGTTCTCGGCTCATAAAGTGGAGTCAAGGTGTGTGTCAGAGCATCACCTGGTAAAGGTTCATATCTGCTGTTAATTATTACCGGGTTGGTTCCAAAGGCTTGAGCTGCTCCGTTCTGACATTTCCACAGAGACACTTTGGTTTGAAGATGAACGCCAGCGCACCTCACCTCACCTTCGGAGGAGTCACTTCACTTAACCATGTTCTTCATCATCGGTAAGGTAAGAGTTGTCATATGGAATCAGATGAGTGTGCACACCATTAAAACTTTGTCCATAATATATTTGTCCATTGTATATACAGTCTATGCTCAATCTGAAAGGTTAAACTGTGCTGAAATTTCATCTTAAAATGATAGAGATTTGAAGTGTTATTATGAACTACTCGTCAGTGGAGTAGGAATCAAAGGGCCATCCAGTAAACACCATGGCAACACTGCACTGTTTTTGCATGCTGCCAATGGGCAAAATCTTGCCAAAAAAGCTTATTATTTAAAACAAAATAGACACTCAAGCTGTAACCTGTATAAGTGTCCACACCATCTTTGCTCTAAGTCAGGTGGGATCGGCTCCAGTGCCCCCCCCCTTCCCAATGTAGCACTTAAAGACAGTGAGTTATTCCAAACAGGATGGAATAAAAAGAGAAGGTCAGTGGAGCAAGTGTAGATCCTTGAGAAACTCCACACATGAATTTTCACTTTGCAGAAGCATTTTAAGTCCTGATCTCCATGGCAACAACAGCAGAGGCTCATGGGTAATGTAGTACTTGGAGGCAGTGAGTACTTCTAAATGAGATGGAATAATAAGAGAAGTTCAGTGGAGTGAGCACAGATCCCTGAGGAACTCCACACCTGAATCACATGTACAGGTTACTCATGTCGTGCACTAATGCACACCCATACCATCACAGATGCTGATAACAAGCTGGATGGACCCCCTCCCCCCTTTTTTTTTTACTTTAGACAGAACCCACCTTTCTGGAATGCCCTCAGGGTTAAAATGATGATAGAGTGGATGAAGACCTTCTAGACCTTGATTTTAGAAGGTGACTTAATCTTCTGTTGGATTTTTGCAGAGGAACAGGTTAGATGGCGAAACTTAAAGAAATCCTGTGGGAAATTTTGGAGGATTTGGATGAGGAGGATTTTACTCTTTTCAAGTGGCACCTGAACTTGGGTCTGGAAAACTTCCCATCAATCCGCAAAAAGAAACTGAAGAGTGCAAATAGCTGCAACACTGTGGATCTGATGGTGCAGATATACAGTGCAGATGCTACTGAAGTCACCGTAGGGATTCTGAGGAAGATCAAACGCAATGACCTGGTGCAGAAGTTATCAAAACTCACCTCAGAACCTGCAGGTAAGTTGATAAAAGTCACACTATAATGTCTAAAGATAAATGTTAATGTCATTATCATGTCATTTATAGATCGTGTGGAGGTGATCAATGAAGACCTTGTGGAGAAATTATCAAAAACCTCCTTAGAACTTGCAGGTGAGTCATGCAGGCTGATCTCCACATCCTGGATCCAACTACAGGAAAGTTCAGTCATGGCTTTGAGGACACGTTTCAGACCAGGTTCCACCTCAACAAACTAAAAACATTCACATTCATTAGGTCAAATGGAACAAACACAAGGACTCTGAGATTCTCCATGTGTTTTCAAACTGCTCTGATCCCAAATATCCGTGATCCAGGAGCATCAGGAGGGAATCATGGACAACACACAGTGATCAGAGATTTCCACATCCATCCTCAGCATCATTCAGCTCCTCCAGGTAGAGACCGATCTGCTCTGCATCCAACCAAGGGAGATGATTCCTACGTGGAGTTCACGATCCCCAACCCTGCAGCCTCCTCCTGGTCAGAGGAACGTGCTGTGATGGACAGTCAACGACACAAACTGTACACCATCAGGTCTGGACATGAGAGTCACCGACACATTCAGCTTCAAACTGTTCATTCACTCATGTTTCAGTCGTTCAAACTGAAATGACCAGAGGAGATAGTTATTGTGTTCATTTTTTAATTTCCTTCATTGTGTCGTTTGTTTTGTTCCACAGAGATTTCTACGTCCATCCTCAATGTCCTCCATCTTCTCCAGGTCCAGACCGATCTGATCCGAGTCCAACCAAAGGAGATGATTCCTACATCGAATTCACGATCCCCGCAGCCTCCTGGTCAGTGGAACCTGCAGAAGGTGTTCACTGGGGGAGGTGGCGAAAACTTGGTGTGGCATACTGAAAATGCTCAACCGAAAAATTACATGAGTTTATACCGTGGGGAAATATTCTAACTCAGAAACAGTATGAACAATGAAAATAAATAATGTGGTGATTCTGCCTTTAAACACACCGTCAGTGATGGTCCTGATGTTTCAGGATCTTCATTATACTCCCTACTCCTTGAGACGCATCCGATGCTGATGCTGATGTTAACCACTGGTGCTCCTCCTCCCCCTCCTCCTTCTACTCCTCCTCTTCCTCTCCTGCTGACTGCTTTGCATCCAGCAGGCTGACAGTCCCCTGAGCAGTTCCATGTTCTGGAGCTACAGGACCAAATCATCTTCAGAACAAGCAGAGATGAACTGGACATCTTCCATGCCAAGGCTGTGTTTTGGAAAGCTCGTCCATGAAAATGTGTCCAGCCCTTCTTGAATCCAACTTACACTACAGTGTGGACCAAGCTCTGGCTCAAGCACACTGTAACCTCATGGCTTGTAGCAGTAGGTCATGAACCGCATACTGCTGAAGAATTGTTCCTCCTGAATCTGATGTTGTAGCATCAGCTGGATTCTGTTGTCCAGTCCGCCGAAGTAGACCTTCATGGAGGCTGGAAACCAATCAGAGAATGTGTTCCTACAGTTCCCACCAATCCCCCCAGTTTGTCTGTCCAGAGGTACTGACCATAACCTCTGTGTGGCTTGAGAGGTGTTTAGCCCTATGACATCCAGATCCTTCTGGATCACTATGTAATTCTAAATGAGATGGAATAAAAAAAGAAGTTCAGTGGAGTGAGTTTAGATCCCTGAGGATCTCCACATGTGAATTTTCACTTTGTAGAAGCATTTTAAGTCCTGATCTCCATGGCAACAACAGCAGAGGCTCATGGGTAATGTAGTTCTTAAAGTTAGTGAGTAACACGGCACTGTCGTTGCATGGTAACCATGCTGCCAGTGGGCAAAATTTATTCAACAAAGCTTGTTATTCAAAAAATAGACACTGATGGTCTAACCTTTATACGTGTGTACCCTGCCTTCACCCAAAGTCAGGTGGGATAGGCTCCAGTGCCCCACCTCCCCAATGTAGTACATAGAGGCAGCCAGTAATTCTAAACGGGATGGGATAAAAAGAGAATTTCAGTGGAGTGAGTGTAGATCCCTGAGGAACTCCACACATGAAATTTTACTTTGCAGAAGCATTTTAAGTCATGATCTCCATGGCAACAACAGCAGAGGCTCGTGGGTAATGTAGTACTTAGAGGCAGTGAGTAATTCTAAATGGGATGGAATAAAAAGAGAATTTCAGTGGAGTGAGTGTAGATCCCTGAGGAACTCCATACATGAATTTTAACTTTGTAGAACCATTTTAAGTCCCAGTCTCCATATTTTTCTCTTCCATATTCTTCTGTTTCTTTTTGCAGGATGATCCATCGGTCACCACATGCATTAAAACAGATTCTGAAGAAGTGTAAGTGTAGATTTAATTTGATCCGCGACAGTAAAACATCATACCGTCTATTTGTGTTTAATGCTCAGTTTAAATCAATGCAATTTATTCATTCACACTGTTCTGACCCCTTTGTTTTCTCTCCATAAGATTATCGTCATCTCACGCTGGATCCAGACACGGCGCACAGAAACGTCAATGTGTTCGACAACGACAGAAAGATGGTATTTTCGTTTAACACAAGGGCATATCCTGATCATCCAGACAGATTCGACTCCTTGCATCAGGCCCTGTGTTCGACGCCGCTGACTGGTCGCTGTTACTGGGAGTTGGAGTGGAGTGGATATGTTCACGTCGCAGTGACTTACAGAGGAATCAGCAGAAAAGGAAACCGTGTACTGTGTGGGCTAGGATCAAACCATAAGTCCTGGTGTCTCAGTTGCTCTCATACATGTTATGCAGTCATTCACAATAATATAACAGCAGTCATGCCTCAGCCCGCCTCGGTCCACGGCGGAGGTCGTGTTGCAGTGTATTTGGACCATGCTGCTGGATCGGTTTCCTTCTACATCGTCTCCTCTGATGGACTGATCCACCTCCACACCTTCAACACCACGTTTACTGAACCTCTGTACGCTGGCTTTGGCTTCGGTGTAATGTTTGGATCGGTGTTTCTGTGTGATGAGGAGGAGACTGAACCACTGCATTAAAGGCATTGTTGTTCTATCTCTTGTCTTTTGTCTCTCCTCTGTCCACTAACCTCAGGTGGCTCACGTAGATGTCCTCCTACCCTGAGGCAGATGTCCTCCTACCCTGAGGCAGATGTCCTCCTACCCTGAGCTGTGGAGGTTATTCTCTTCCATTAAAGGAAGTTTTTCCTCCCTCCTGTCATCCTTGTCTTGTTCAGTGGTTCTGTTGGGTTTATGCTCTGTATAGTCTCGAGGCTTCAGCCTTGAATTGTGAAGCACCTAGAGATAATCATCGATTATGATTGGTGCCATAGAAATTTAATTGAAGTCTCGCAAATGCTGATTGGCAAGACTTTTTTGTCCCCCTCAGCTCACTATGATGTCACAGTGTACCAGACGTCCTTATATGGTCACTCTCGCTGTAGTTCTGGCTAAGGGCTAGGCTAACATTAGCCTCCGGAGGAATGTAAGTAAGTAAGTAAGTAAGTAAAGTTTATTTATATAGCACCTTTCACAGACAAAAGTCACAAAGTGCTTCACAG